>JAZHYW010007396.1:0-120252 GCA_037355805.1 Ixodes ricinus
ATGTACTATCGCGGACCACAATATGAGCTGAAACAGCGCTCCGGCCTGTGCACGGTACTACCTGCGCCGCCTGTCGCCTTGCTCCGCACACAAGGCGCACCCTGAGGCCGAGATAAATTCTCACTTGCGCTCACTGCTCCGCCGCGCTCTTCCGGCCGTCTGCTAGCGAAAATATTGGCCGACGGAACCACCACGATGCGTGTGCCGTGTAGCCCAATGTTCCCATTTTCAGCTAACGTGCCTTTCAGCATTTCAAGAAAGCGCCAAAGTGGAAAACGTCGTGTCACACTCGTATCCTCCTCGAGGAGCGCTGCCTGGCGAAGCTGCCTTGGCCACCAAAATGAGCCGATCTCGAATATCATCGAAAACATTTCTGAGGCGCATCAGGGCCATGTCACGGCGTCCCCTCCACCGCGCGAATTGTGGAAAGCATTGAGGTGAATGGAAGGGCTTCGGGCTGAGCCTCTTTAGACTTCGTTGCCGCCTATCATTTCTTACCCGACAGGACGGGAGCCGTGGTCGCGGGTTAGGGAAAATGACGCGGTATTAAATTATTTTGCAAGTCTTACTGCGCCTCAGGACCCCCTGAAGCGGACTTCTGCCGATTGAATTAAAGCTTGATACTACGGTTGCAACACACTGTTTGACGCTGTTAACCAAGCATACTTTTGTGTGGTGCTTCCTTGATCCCGATCTTCTTGTATAGTGCAGTTGAACTTCCTAGCCGACTATTAGTCTTTCCTGTCTGACTTTGTCCTCTGCAAATATTCCTTCGATGAACTTTCAAGCTCCTTCTCCTGGCAAATATATGACTGTTTGTCACACTTTATTAATACTAGAATTTGTAAAAAAAAAAAAAAAACTGGTGTCTTGTCAGCAACTTGTTTTGTTTGAAACAAACACGTTGGCCCAGTAATAAAGAAATAATACTTTTGAACACTTTCATGCCCCCAATCAAGGTTGTAAAACCTTCTCAGTAGGATGTATACGCTTACCATTTTTTAAGGCATCTGTGATCAATGAAAAAGAAAAAAAAAGTAAATACCTTGGAGCCGGATTAAATTCGGCATACAAATTTTGGCCTATATATTACGATGTCCTACTTTGCATGCACCTATAATCAAACAAAAAAAACAACCTGCAACGTCTTTTTATATGACTTTCAGAAACGATAATCGCAGATGAAATTAAAAACACTTTAATATTTTTTCTTCAGTAGTCAGGTTTTTCTTCTACGGGATTCTGCGCGATAGAGTAAAGTAAATCAATCCCAAAACAGGGACGACAAGTGTAATATTTTGTTCCCCTCGCCGCCCTACGACGCACACGCCCGCTGCCGCACCCGCCGTCTCGCTAGCAGACGGCGCGGAAGAGCGCAGTGGCGCAGCGAGCGCAAGTGATAATTTATCTCGGCCTCAGGGTGCGCCGTGTGTGCGGAGCAAGGCGACAGGCGGCGCAGGTAGTACCGTGAGCCGGCCGGAGCGCTGTTTCAGCTCATATTGTCCGCGATAGTACAGTGAAGGGTACATTCTCCTTACCGTTGACTTGCGAAAGTGACGGTGCCTCATAAAATACTGCAGACCACAGGTCCATTGCCGCCATTAGTACGGTAAAACTACCATTTGTGTCACCATATGGCACTGAATTCCGGAAAGTGTCTATTAAGTTAATATTTCTTCTGTTTTACATGGTATATTGTACTCTGTATTTTGGTATATTTTGTGCTGTTTGTATGTTCTAATTCATTCATATGAAACGGTAAGGGAGCAGGGCTTCGTCAAGCTGTTTTACATCTTTTACTGGTTTCGTGTTTCGATTAACAAAAATTATTATTATTATTATTATTATTATTATTTCGAATGGAAAAACACAATTTATTATTAATTCGTTAGGTTTGTGGACATGTTTTCAGATACATAAATATATAGCTAATTGGCGATTCTTTTAACGCTAACATGGAATTTGATAATTATAACTATAGCTTACTGCAAACGCTAATCTTTATTAATGTGATGATGTGACATAGAAGTGTACATACGCTGAGGTAGTTGCGTGTTCATTGTGTCATCAATAAAACTAGCTTGAGCATATGCCCAAAGACACCCACACATAAAAAAAATGTTTATTTCGAACAAATATATGCAAATTTAAAAGTGGCATGACACTTTTATTAATAATGAAGCAACCCTAATTCGAAGAAATTTAACCTTGAAATTATTTCTCATCTCGTCAAACAATACCACAGCGTCGGTGGATTCCATCTTCGACGCGGCGGCGGCCATTGTCGGCACTGCCGAATTGTTCTCCGTGCAGCATCTGGGAGGCACTAACTTCCAGCTGTCTGTTACATCGTCGTCGGCCATGAGCCGAATCGTCAACGCCGGGGCCCTGACCATCGGCGGAACAAGCGTCCCCATCGTCCCGGTAGGCCCGCAGGTGACCTCCATTACGTGCCTGTACCTACCAATCTATGTGAGAAACGAAGCCCTCGCCGCCGCCCTCTCGCTTTACGGGAAGGTTCTGGACATTCGCTTCGGCGTCTACCAAGATCACCCCAACCTCCGGACGGGCACCCGCTACATCCGAATGGAGATGAAGGAGTCTACCCCGGTGCCGAACTTCCTCCGCGTCTCCGGACATCGGGCCACCTTCGACTACCGCGGCCTCAAGAGAGTCTGCCGACGCTGCCAGCAGGAGGGCCACCTCAAGGCGGCCTGTAACGTGCCTTACTGCACCCGCTGCGCGACCTTCGGCCACGACACCGTCGGCTGCGCGGCCGGCTGCGGACGCTGCGGGGCGGCCCACGCCACTGTCGACTGCACCCAGCGTCGCAGCTACTCAGCCGTAGCCGGCTGCGGCCAGGACAACTTCCCGGCCTTGACTCCGGCGTCCCAGACTCCGAACTCCCAGGACAGGCCTCCAACCGCCCCTCCTCCCCTCCTGCGGCGACGGCCGCCACTCAAGTGTCCGGCGACACGCCTGCCCCCACCGAGCCCCCAGTGACGACCCCGTCCGAGCTCGGCCCGACATCGCAACAGTCGAAGCCGGCAAGCGCCACCGACGCGAATTCGAACGCGTCACAGGACGCGGCCGAGGCCGCGCTTTCGAACGCGGTCGAGACTGCATCTGTGCACGCGCCCACTCCTACCAGTCCCGGCTCTGAGGAACTACTGGTGAAGGAGGAACCTCCGCAAACGCCGGAACTCCGCCCCAGCCCGCTTCCCAGCTGGAGCGACATCACGGAGGACTCTGCCTCATCGTCGGACGACCGCCTCGTCATCGACGAGGTTGCCTGCGACAAAGACAGCGCTCTGCCACGCGGCCGAGATCGTCGCCGCGGCACTTCCGAGGAACTGCGAAAAACCGACAGCCGCAGTCGCAGCCCACATGGCGGTGCCGAAGACGGGAAGCGAGTTCTTTCCAGTAGCGGCGAATCAGGGTCCCCACGATCCACTCCTGCACCCGCAGCGGCTTCCAAGCGGTTGCGGAAGGACCTCGCCACGCTGTCTGACAGCTCGTGCATCACGTCCGATACATCCACGGACTAGCAGTGAACACAATGACCTCCCCCTCCATCCTGTTTTCGCACACCTGCGAGTCATCACCCTGAACGTTCAGGGCTTCTGCAGCGTGACAAAACAGATCGAGGTTCTCCAGTTCGCCCGAACCGCCCGTTGCGACCTCCTGTTCCTGCAAGAAACGAACTTCCACAGGCAGCGCGACGTGGACCGCTTCAAGCAGCGGTACGGGGTGGACTGTTTCTTTTCATACGCCACCACACGGAGCTCGGGAGTGGGCGTCGTCATTTTTAACCGCTCGCTCCTCCGGCTCAGCGCGTGCTGCTTTGACCCCGACGGGCGGTACATCGCTTTTGATTTCTCCCTGGACGGCACGCGCTTTCGTGCTGTGGGTGTGTACGCTCCAGCCCAGCGCTCGCAATCCCCGGCTTTCTTCAAGAGCCTGGACGTCCATCTGCTCGACGCTCGCCACTGCCTGCTCCTTGGCGACTTCAACTGCGTCGTCGATTCCCGGCGCGATGTCAGGGGCCCCGGCTACGGACGCACCACGTGGAACGCCGCCGAACTGATACGCCTGATGCAGAACTTCGACCTAGTGGACTGCTGGACTCTGCTCCATGGCACCGCTTTCGAGCATACCTGGCAACGGAGAGACTCAAGCAGCCGCCTGGACAGGTGCTACATCTCCGATTTTTTGAGCCCCTCTGTCACCACCTGCTGCGCAATGAACTTTCCTCCCTCCATTACGTACATCTCCGACCACCGTCCAGTACTCGTAGAGCTCCGCTTCAGCAGCGCAGCCAGTTCTCAACGCACCTGGCGTCTCGACACCCGGCTGCTACGAGACAAAACAAGCTGCGACTGCCTGAGAAAAGCCTTGCGCCTGTCCCTCCATGGAGCGGCACCAGACCCGACGACCTTTGAGCGGCTTCAAGAGAGCTGGCGGGTGGCGTGCGTGGCGGAGGGCCGTGCCCTGCGTCGGCGGCACGCCGAGCAGCTCCAAGACACCTCACTGCGAATTCGGATCGTGCGACGGGGCGGCGCGGGGACTCCGTTGATGCGGGGCTACCTGCAGCAGCTCCTCGACCGTTACCAGCGACAGCTACGGCTTTGTACCAATGCAGCCACAGCCTACTATGGACGGGTCGGGCCCTCGGCTCACCCCGAAGTGCTGCGCTACGCCCAACGAACCGAAGTGCGGGAGCGACGCGTCCCTTCAGTGCCGACACCCCCAGGCGCGCCAGCAACACCAGGCCAACCGTCGGCATCCGGTTTCAGCGCCCACTTCCGGGCCCTGGCAACCACTGAATCGACGGCGGACCGCGCAAACCTCGTGGCGCACCCCTTCCTCCGCGACCTCCCGCAAGTTCCCGAAGACCTAGCCGCTCACCTGCATGAGCCCCCCAACCCCGAAGAGGTGCTCCTTGCCCTGTCAAGAATGAAAACTGGGTCCGCGCCGGGCCCGGATGGTTTTCCCGCCGAGTTCTACCGAACCTTCTGGGACGTGCTGGGCAACTATATCTGTGCCGTTCTCCGGGAATTTTTCACGGAACACCGCCTTCCAGAGTCGTTCCGGCGAGGCAGAATCGTTCTTCTTCCTAAGGAAGGAGGAGACCCCAACGACCCGGGCGCGTGGCGTCCCATCACGCTCCTCAACGCGAGCTACAAGCTGCTAGCGTCGATCATCACGCAGCGCCTCCACGGCATGCTCCCGGACGTGGTGACACCCCGCCAGACGTGCTCGATCGTCGGCCGCAGCATTCACACTCTGACATCCCTGACAAGGGACGTGGTGCAGTACACGAACGCTCGCCAAGCCAGAGGCCTGGTCGCCTCCCTCGACCAAGCGAAGGCTTTCGACCGGGTGGAGCACCCGTTCCTCCTAGCCGTGCTCACCGCTTTCGGTATTCCCCCTGAAGGGGTTCGACTCTTCGAGACGCTCTACAGTGACATGAAAAGCGACCTGTGTCTAAACGGCGGCGTGACGGCCAGCTTCCCGGTCACCCGGGGGGTCCGCCAGGGTTGCCCGCTCTCGCCGCTGCTCTTCGTCCTTACCCTGGAGCCCTTCCTAGCCAACGTCGACAGGAGCCCCCAGGTCCGCGGACTCCCACTGCCCGGAAACGGCGAGGTGAAGGTGTCGGCGTACGCCGACGACATTACACTGTACCTGCGGGACACCGACGACCTCGGAGCGGCTCTCCGGATCTTCGAGACCTACGGGTCTCTCTCCGGAGCGAGGCTCAATGAGCAGAAGAGCGCGGTGCTGTGGGTTAACCGGCCGCCTGACCCCTCTTCGCCGATCCCGGCAAAGACTTCGGTCACGATCCTTGGTGTCACCTACCGCTCGTCGGGAGTCTCGGCGGACATGTGGACGCGCTTGGCGTGCGACATCGAGGAGAAAGTGGACCGCGCTCGAACCTACGCTCTTCCCCTGGCCGAGCGCCGGTACCTAGCCTACTCTGTCTTCTGCGGGCGCCTCTGGTATCTGGCACAGGCGGCGCTCCCACCCACACGTTTCATCCGACGGGTCAAAAGCGCACTCTTCAGCTTCTTTTGGTCAGAGAAGACAGAGCTCGTCACCCGGCCGGTTGTCTGCCTCCCGCGCGAGCGTGGAGGGTGGGGCTTCCCCTGTGTCGACATCGCGCCCACAGTGCTCCAACTCAAGACCATGCTGAAGATCTTGCGCGACGAGCCTGGACCGGCCCGATCCCTCGCGCTCTACTTCGTGGGGCACTCCCGCCGAGACCTGGGAGTCGAGTCGCCGAGCTCACCGGGCCCCTGTGCCGAAACCCCGCCGCCAGACTACCGAAGGGCAATCCAGCTCTTCAAACGTCTGGAAGAGCGGGCACCCCAGCTGGACGTCGTGGAGACACCGACGGCTCGTCTCACCGAGGTTCTCCTGGAACCGCAGATTTCGGCAACGCAGGTGGAGCTCGGAGACTCTTTCTCCTGGTCCCGCCTCACTTCTTCGTATCTCCCGGGGCACCTACGGGACTTCGAATGGCAGCGCGGCTGGGGCGTCCTCCCCAGCAAAGACCGCCTGCTCCGCTGGGGCGTGTCGCGCACGGACGAGTGCCCAAACTGCGGGAATCGCGAAACAAACGTGCACGCGGTGAAGGAGTGCGTTGTGGCGCGGACGTTCTGGCGCGTCATCCGCACCAGCTTCCACGGTTTGGGCGTAGGCCTTTACCTACTGCGCGGGAGATGCCCTCCGGGCGTCTTCGTCCGCCTCCTCCTCGCCGCGGCCGAGTACGTGCTCTGGAGAAACCGGTGCTGCGCGGTCAGGCAGGCGCGTCGATCGCGTGCTCTCTGGCCCCTCCTGTGGCGGCTCCGGCGGGAGCTGGTGGGACACCTCGAGGAACAACTGTTTTTCCTCGGAGAACAGGAGTTCCTCAGGCGCTGGTCCTGCCGGTACCTGAGCGTTCGCGACTCGCGGATTGAACTCCGCTTCAGGTATTTAGACAACCTCTAGGCCCCTGAGTTCAGAGCGGTGCCGTTGGGGGTGCGGGCGCGGGTGTGCGGCTCTGGGGTAACGCTTCGGCCGCGTGAGTGATCGCGCGGACGGGACACCCCGCGGGAGTGCGCCCTCGGGCCTGTGCGTGTAGCGGCGCGGCAAAGACCCGTCAACTGTACAGACACTGGTTCGCGTATATTTGTGTACACATTGTTCCTATCCTCTGCGCGTTTCTTCCATAGTCCTGTCCACAGTGTTGTAAATAAAATTTTCTAATCAGACCGATTAGCCAATCGCCTTGCGAGGTTTGGGTCGTCTGTATGTTAGTATCCGTTTGTGTCCGGCTAGCAGGTAGGGAAGGCAATGGCGCTACTTTCCCAGGATCCAGTGACTTTAGTACCCACAAGGTAATGGCATTTTTTGTAGTACCCGATGCCGACTGTACGCGCTTTCTGGAAGGTACAAAGAAATATTCGATAACAAAATGCCGCCGCAGCAGTCAATGCCAAGAGCTCTCTGCCGGGAGGGATGCGCTTTCACGTGATCCGGAACAAAAAAAAAAGTCACAGCATATCCACGTGGTGAATGATGATGAGTGGGCGAAGCTCCGGAGTGAATCGTCGGTAAACCAGCGATTCTTCCGTTAATTCGCCCACTCATCGCCATGTAAAGACGTGAGAAACACTGTGTGTGTGTGTATACAAATCAAGTTTTATCCGAGCAGACTGACGACGCGATTCGGCTTCCCGCTCTCGCACGGCCGGATCTTGGCGGCGTCGACGCGCAGCCTGACGACATGCTTCGGCCTCTCGCTCTCGCACGGCTGGATTCTGTCTGCGAGCGCGCGCTGCCGCCGCCTTGCGCGCTCTCCGCTCCGCAGCCTTGTCTACTGCCTCCATCCAGCTAAACTACGAGCAGCGCCAAGAGCGAGTGCCTTTTATAACATGAGCTCTCGTGCATGGAACGCGCGCGCACCCGTAGCTATGACAGCGCTGCAAAGCGCGTCCTATGGTAAAGATATAAACAAATGTTTAGAGTGCGGTGAATGACTGCCTTCATAGCTCTGTGGTTAGCGCGTCTGCCGCTGATCAAAGGGTCAACGGTTCGAATCCCAGCCGGCGCCGGTCTTTTTTATTTATTTATCGACTTTGCATCTCTTGAGCCATTCATAAACTAAACCTCGAAGTGGCTACATACCCACAACTAGGAGGGACAGACCCACGCCTTAAGGAGCTTCGCCCCTAAAACAAAAGGATTCGCGACAAAATGGTAAGGTGTTCATTTTGTACCGAACGCTTTCGTTCACGCACGGTGCGTGAACGCGAACGCCTATGCCAACGTTCCTAGATTACCTCAGTTGTGGAACTCCCGCGGAAGGGGTACCCCCTCACTCACTTCAGTCCGCCTACCGTCGTTCGAAGCGCCATCTAGATTTTCGTTTACGAACTGTGTGTTCGATAGAATACGGTGGAACGCCATCTAGACGCTGCGCATCGAAATGTACGTATCCCATAGAAAACACTGCAGTTACCAAAGCTGCCGTCCGGTGCGTCGAACGACGGGAGGCAAGTCGTTGTGAGTGAGGGGTACTGCTCGTGCATGCAGCGTCTATGAGCACTTCCATAACTCAGCTAATGTAATAATGTTGGCCTATGCCCAACCACTTCGCCGTGACGTGTCGCAGCTATTGCTGTGACTGTACCGTGGATTAACACGGGACTGCTTATTTTTAAAGTCCCTATCGAGCAAAGTTGCCTGTTGGCATTTTTTGGGAACGAAGTGTGCGATTGAATTAGGGTCCTTTCCGAACGCTGACGGAGTCCTCGTGTCCAATACATGTTTAGAGTGCGTGCCCAGACAATGGCGGATCTGGACTGTTGGCGCAGCAGCTACATGGTGGCGCGCAGGTTTGTTAAGGATCCATTGTGACTGTGGTGCATGATGCCACCCGACGGACATTGAAGGGCTCCTGTCATGGTGAAATATGCCGATTGCAACAATGCAGATTTATGTATTTAGCGCGCAAAGTATAGAGAAGAAGAACAGGAAAGACAAGAGCGCAACTCTTAACTATATTTACTAACAAGAAAAGAAAGAAAGAAAACAAAACAAATGATCCGCCGCGGGCTTGTGCATCTACCATCAGCCCCGTGAATGATAGTGACTCGTTCATCCAGGCTCGTGTGGGCGCTTCATTGTCTTTTGAAGGAATTCTCTTTTCTTGTTTGACAGCGTTACGGATTTTACTCTAATACAATTCCTGTCCTCACAGAGGATGTGAAAGGCCTTCAGTAGCTCGCGGGTCAATTTGCCTTTGTTCTTCCTCAAGATGTTGGTCTCGCCGAATAATGCTCTGCACTTGCACTCCCTTCAATGGATTGGAAGATTCCGCCCACTGTAGCCTTCAAGGAGTAATGATGCTCCCGGAGTCGGTCATTGAGGCATCTGCTCGTTTGGCCTATGTAGCTCTTGCCACACGAAAGTGGTATCTTATATACTGCGCCCGAAGCGCATGGAAGGAATTTATTTGCATGCTTCTTGGTGCATTTGTGTTTTGTGGTTCCCTCAGCATGCGCATTCACTCTAGGAAAAATTTGACTAATTTTTCGTGGTGCTGAAAAAACTACTCTGACCCCGTAGCGGGTTGCGACTTTTTTAAATTATGGGACATCCTGTGTAGGTACGGTATTACCACTGGCCTTGTTTTCTCGACACTGGTCTTGTTGGATGGAAGCCTTTTGCCTTCTTCACCAGAGTGTTTGCCACATCAGCCAATAGGGCTGACGAATAGCCGGCTTTTCTTAGCCTCTCTACTTGTATACTGAAGCTGGCTGACATAGCATGGAGACGACTTTTTAGTGCCGAGCCCAGACACGTTAGAGCTATGCCCCTCTTGATGACTTTTGAGGGGGGCGAGCCATAGTCTAGAATGCTTTTCTTGGATCGTGGGCTCTACGACCAACAAATGTGGGTGTCACCCAGGTGGAGCGAAAGGTCCAGGAACTGAAGTACCTTTTCTTTGGGTACCTCAAATGTAAAGCTAAGGCCATCTCCGTACTCAGGAAAGGTCGCCATAATGTCTGCTACTTCCATGTCCATACGTCCGCCATCTTCAAGAATTACCAGGAAGTCATCAACATAGCGGGCGACCTTGTTCACTTTTTTGCTTTCAAGCGCACTTTCAATCGCACAGCCCACTGCTCCCAAGTAAATGTCACCAAGGACTGGGGCGACGCCGGAACCGATACATACTTCTGACCTCTGCAGATGGCCACCCATCCCGCCACCCAACTATCATAGACATCAAGGAGAAATGTAACAGTTCCATAAAGCTCTCAATGGGTACCCCGTTGGAACTTCGGAAAGCGAGCTCTCCATTGGCTTCTATACACTTCAACATCGAGGTCAGTAGTAGGTCATGTGGTAAGGAGTAAAAAGATTCTCCAGATCAATGCTGAATGCAGTTCTCTTCTAAGGACCCCCTAACTGGAGATATTCCCTATCTCCTCAGAGTTGACAACCCGGAAGGGGTCTCTAATACTTAAAGCGGACAGTTGGTTTTGGAGATAGGAAGCAACTTGCTTTTGCAACGATCCCTTTTTTGTGACAATGGCTCTAAATAAACAAGCCTCTTTATGTGTCTTTACGCTGAAGAAGACCTCCAGATGCTAAACGCTTCGCTTTCCCAACTCTTGCGGCTAAAGCGCGAGACACATGCGCGAAAAATCCATCCGATCCGACGTCCGATCCGGCAGTACGACTGTCTGATCCGAAAAATTTGGTCGCTTCAGACGGTGCGTCCAACGTGCCAGATAGTTTCGCACGGCGGACGGACTGTCAGAAGCGTCCAGCCAATGACAGCACAGCTAGCGCGAACGTCATGATGACGTACTGGGTCTGGCGGGACGAATAAGAAAACGGGACGGGCGACGGGAAGCCGGACGCGTGGATCCCGCTGAACCATTCGAAAAAGATGGCCCCGGCAAAGAATGCACGCGCTGGCGAGAACGAGCTCCTAACTTCGCTCGTGCGAGCTAAACCGTCAATCTGGGACCAGAGATCTATGAACGCGGACCTCCACTGGAGTGCTTGGATCTCCTGGGCGGAGCCGAAAGGATCGTCGTGTCGCATGCAAGGTCGGAAGCTTGTGTCTCAAACTGTCGCGCGCGACAATTCGGAGCGGCGTTCGGACTGTCGGATCGGACGTCGGATCGGACGATTCTGCCGTCCATGTGTCTCGCGCTATACTGGGTTAACGCTAGCCGCTCACAGAGATTTTTTGCTTTATCTCGAGTTTTCTTCAGGGCGACTCGCACGGGTCAAAATTTTTCTCCATAACTGCCATGAACCTTTCGTTGTACGGGCCACCAGGTAACACTACAAATTGTCCTTCCTTATCAGATAACAGGACACGTAGTCCATTAGTGGCCATAAATTCTACCAAGGGCCTAAACGCTCCCACTGGTTTCCTTTTTTTGCGGAACCTGAAGGTTATCAACGCACTCAGAGATGCACTTTGGTCGGACCTCCTCCGACCAAGGAAGCAACGGCTATCAATGCC
Organism: Ixodes ricinus; assembly: GCA_037355805.1. Taxonomy (NCBI): domain Eukaryota; kingdom Metazoa; phylum Arthropoda; class Arachnida; order Ixodida; family Ixodidae; genus Ixodes; species Ixodes ricinus. Next base: position 11,534 of record JAZHYW010007396.1, read on the forward strand.
GTTGCTTCCTTGTCATCTTCCATTGCCGTTCCTGGTCTTATATTCGCAACTCCGACGCCCTATAGGTGGCGGGCGGTAGTTCCAAGATGGCGGAAGAGACGGGGATAGATTCTCCAGGATTTCCCGTGCGCCTGCTCGCTGACGCTGGTAGCGCGCTAAAATGATTTCTTTGTCTACAAATGCGAAGTGGTTAGGGAGGGAGCATATTCCAGGTGACGGAGATGTTGATGCACGTTAGGAAAACGAGCATGCTGATATTTGAAAGTTGCAGAAACCTCAACTTGCGAAGCTTTGTGGTGGGCGAGCGCGTTTTAAGCACCGGCCATGTCACTGTTTGAGGCAGAATATTTTTGAGGGTGATGAAGATATCATGTTTGCGCTTTGCCTGGCCATTAGTGCTCTAAAAAGTGAGCCGCGAACGGTGACCGTCAAGGATCGGAAGGGCAGCGTTCACAGTATTGGTGTCTTCGTGTCACAGGCTCACAACTCTCTGCTCACCGTCTCGGTTTTAGTGTATTGCAACACGTGATCAAACTGCTCTATGGTTATTGTTAGAAAGTTTGTTACCGCAGGTATCCAGGCTACCGTGCGGTGTAGCATTACAACCGGAAGCTCGCGCTGAGCCCTTGAAGCACAATTCTCAGCGCGCGCCAGAAACGTTGCCGTGCTCTTCACTCTAAAAAAAAAAAAGTGTTGTAGTCTTTACATTCCTTGTCACATATACGACAGCCCAAAACTTTAGTTTGCCGTGCAGCGCACTGACGTCATACTGACGGCCCCAACTTTTACGAGAGGCTTGATGACGGTGCGATTTAAGATATTGAAAAGCTAAAGTACGCATCAAAGAGTACAAAAAAATATTGAGGTTTTGCAAAGAACCAAGAAAATCCCGATTACTTTTCTTTTTACAGTTATTTACACTTATTTAAGCTACTTTATGAGTTGTACAAATCGGCTATCAAGCCGCTCGTGAGAGTTGGTGGCGTCGGTTGAACGTCAGTGGGCTGCACGTCCAACTGAAGTTTAGGGTTGTCGTATGCTATGCTAAAACTACCTATTGACATAATTGGCGTGTTTAGGGGTTTTATTTATTACTCTATCAAAAATAAATATTTTATTATACCGTACATTTTTTGTACCCTGTTATTTGCAACGTTGCGGCCCCTCTCGCCACAACTGTCCGTTAAAAGCCCTCGTCACGAACGGTTGGCTAACACAGACGGGCTTAATATGCTTCAAGCATTTTTTATTTGTTTTGTAATTACCTGAGAGGAAGTACGGGTATTATGTATTTTTAAAGTGCTTGGAATAATTGTTCATGTTCCTTGCAACGGCCTTTAAACGCAAACCCATTCCCGATGTGTATTGCTCGACGTACCGTTGCGCGACGAGTTTTCTTCTGCTTCTGGCCAAAAATAGACTTTTCGCAGACCGTACTATATCCCAAGTAGCACAAAAACATTCTAAGAACATTCCAAGAACATTAGCAAGAACATTTGCAACGTTCTCGGAACGTTTGCGAATGTATCTGGGAACGTTCTCAGAACGCTCTTAGAACGTAGCGTAGAGACTTATCCATCACATCTGGGGAACATTCTCCACGAAACGTTTGGAGAACGTTGAAAGAACATTGAATAAACATTCACAACATTCTAAGAATGTTTCGAAAAGCAGACTAATGTTTGCAGAACATTCTCAGAACAGTAAATCAACATTCATGGAATAATGCTTATGGTAGTTGCAGGTATCTATTCTGAAGAAAAGAAGAAAAACCACAATTGGCCGAATGCAGACTATGACGTCAGCAAAGGATGTATCATCGACGGAAGTAAGAGGAATGTCAGAACTTCAATCAATTTAGACGGAGAGCGCTATGATTTCAGGCTTCCACGAAACACCATCGAACTTGTTGTTCACAAGGTAATGACGTCACGAAAAGGTAACCAAACGTGGGCGCCACCGAAACATCTCGCCACAGCACCAATGAGCCATACTACAAATATGGATGTGGTAAAGCTCCTCACAGGCCGATTAATATTTTTAATCGAAAGATATTTTACAAGGCGCAGGAACAAGATTCTCGCTTTCCTGGCACACTAGCCTAAGCACGTACTAACGACAATTTACTCCTATCTGACACTTGTCAAGTTCTTTCATTCGAAAGGTGCTGCATACAAAACCGATTTCTCACTCCGAGCTTAAAGACCGACCAACGAATCCATTTTCAGCAAGGTAGGAAAATGACCCTCGCGCCTCTCCTGTTTTCACCCTCTCCCAACAGTCACGTGATGGCAGGGGCTTCGCTTGTGTCGGCTTTTCCTGTAGGGATAATCCTCAAAAAGCGCAAAATGAGCGGCTAGCTGCGAGCGCCCCGACAACGACCTTGAGACTTCCAGGTGTCTTCCCCTCGTTGATGCGAGCACGCTGAATCCGCGAAACTGAGGAAGTCAGCGCGACCGAACGCTTTTTTCCATGAGCTGCAGATCTGAGGCCGCTCGGTCGGTGAAGATCGAGGGGCCGTGGTATGCTGGGGTTGTTCCAGCAGCCGCCCTCTGGCATTGCGCCGGCTGCTGGAACCATTCCCGTGTCTGCACAAGGATTGGCTTGCGCAATAAAGGGTTCAGGTCGTCGATAATACATTTCTTTCCGAAACATGAAAATCAAGTGGCTTTCCCTAATGTCTTCAGTACTGTTTGAAACACGTATCTCCTCTCATAGGTTGTTCATCCCATTTTGCACTATTTTCGTATTTATTCGTCCTTACCTCTGCTCGATGACTGTCTTATAACTTGATAGAAACCTTTAAATAATGGCGCGGGCTTCCGCGATCAACGCTGTAACGGATTTATCCAATATTGGAAAGATCGGCGTCAGGAGGGTGGAAGGAGCAAACCGAAATTCTGGCTTCTAATAAAAACGGCAGTGTCGTAAGATAGGCCTTTGCTTCACCCGCCTCCACAACGCCCTCTCGTTTGGACTATCACAACTTCTCAGTAACCTAGCTGTATACCACATTTAGTCATAGTTACTATAGATGTGGCCCCACAGGCTTTCTCGTTATGAGCGAGTCGACATTTTAATGACCGGCGACTCTCGTGAGTGAGAATAGATATTATCACCTCCCCAGAACAAACACCCCTTTCTCCCCCTCCCCCCCCCGCCCCTTTCCCAAGTTGGGGAGCTATCAGGTTACTCCAGGAAGCAGCCTGCAGACTGGGCTTTTTGGCTACTCATTCTCAACACATACGAACGTGGAACTAAGCACACTGCATGAACGACGTCCAGTTTATTTGCAACCTAAATAATGTGGCTCTACTGTTGGGACCCAATCAATTTCATCGTCAATCATTATTTGTTATGATTTCATGGTGAAAGTGTGTTAGTCGTGATGCCACAGAAGTGATCGACTCAAAGGGAGAAATAGGTCCGCGTATTTATTTTGCGGAAATACTCGCTCCTGTGACGCTCTAGTACGTAATGTCAAAACACTCGAGGCAGTGCGTAATACTTTACAACTGTCGTTGACAATGAAATATTTGTGGGAAGTGCGTAAAATTGTTTACACCACAAAACCACACCTAAACACAACAAAATATCGCAATCGCAACCAAAAAAAAAAAAAGATCAGCTTGCGAAAACCGTTGCTTTGCTCTCTCTCTCTCTCTCTTTTTTTTTCTCTTTTCTTTTTTTTCGCGCCACTATAAAGTGTAGCGGCCGAGCAATGGTATTCCATCAAAACCTCGCTTCTTGAAAAACAAAACAAAACACCGAGGTATATGGTAGTGAATCTGTCAGGGAGTTTGTAGAAAATAATAGGCGATCATTGAATCTAGCCTTCTGCACAAATCATGCCCGGGATATTTCCATTTTCCTTCCACGCGATTAGAAGGCAAGACGCTGGGGGAATTCATGTGCAATAACATGCTGCTTCAAAGACAAAGTACCAGATTTATAGTGCATGTCAATTTAGATGTGCCAGCGAATAATGCCAGCGTCCAAGTATACATTCATATCAAATTGTTACACAGAATTGTAGAGAAGATTGTATGTTTCTTGAAAAAGATTTTGGCCCCTTGTATCCGGTCCGCTTTTCTATAGGCCTCAAATAGCGGGGGCGAATCATTCCTTTTGTCGCATTTCCACTTCTCCGCTTCCGCAAATTATGAATATGGTAAATTGGTCCAGTAGCTTAGAGCTCACTTTATGAAAGGAACCGAAAATAAAAAAGGACCAGTACAAGCTGAACTATGCAAGGCGCTTGAAGAGAGCCTATCGTAATGAAAATGAACTACTCTAATGTGGTAAGTCCTGGCAGTCGGTTAATAATTTTTCATCCCCTTTTGAAAGGCTCCGAAAAAACAAGAAACCAGGACAAGATCAGTGACGCAAGGTTGCTTATCGTTCAGGTTGTCCCGGTTTTTTATGTCCTTTCGGTGCCTCGAAACGCACAGTGTTCGGTTTCTAAACGCTGTTTTTATTTTCGCATGGAAATAAGACAAAAGTAGGTAATAATTTTTTACATTACTGCAATGCAATATAGACTTCTCTTTTCAGCAAGCTGCTTTCATCCATGCTTCCATGTAATTCTCCAGGCCGCGAATGTTTGCGCACAGTGATTAAACTATGTACATCTAAATTCACATCCCCTATAAATCTGGTACTCTCTCTTAGAAGCCGCATGTTAGTGTACATGAATTCCCCAGTGTCTTGCCTTCTAATGGCGTGGAAGGAAAATGGAAATAGCCCGGGCATGATTTGTGCAGAAGGCTATATTCAACGGTCGCGTATTATTCCTACAAACTCTCTGACAGATTCACTACAATATACCCTGGAATCCTTTCTCCAAGAAGCGAGGTTTTGGTAGAAATTCGTTGCTCGGCCGCTACTCTTTATAGTGGCGCGGGAAAAAAAAAAAGAGAGAGGGAGGGGGAAGAACAATTTTCGCAGCTTGATGCTTTTTTTTTTGCGATTGCGACAGTGTGTTATGTTTAGGTATGCTTTTGTTTAGGGTGCTAGAATGTGGTGTACACAATTTTACGGACTTCCCACAAATATTTCATCGTCAACGACAGTTGTAAAGTATTACGCACTGCCTCGAGTGTTTTGACCTTACGCACTAGAGCGTCACAGGAGCGAGTATTTTCGCAAAATAAATACGAGGACCTATTTCTCCCTTTGAATCGATCACTTCTGTGGCATCACGACTAACACACTTTCAAAATGAAATCATAACAAATAATGATTGATGATGAAATTGATTGGGTCCGAACAGTAGAGCCACATTATTTAGGTTGCAAATAAACTGGGCGTCGTTCATGCAATGTGTTTAGTTCCACGTTCGAATGTGTTGAGGGATAATGAGTAGCCAAAAAGCCCAGTCTGCAGGCTGCTTCCTGGAGTGGCCTAATATCTCCCCAACTCGGGAAAGGGGGGGGAGAAAGAGGTGGTTGTTCTTGGGAGGTGATCATATCTATTCTCACTAACGAGAGTCGCCGGTCATTAAAAAGTTGACTCGCTCTTCATAACGAGAAAGCCTGTGGGGCCACATATATAGTAACTGAGTAAAATGTCGTATACCGCTAGGTTACCGAGAAGTTGTGATAGTCCAAACGAGAGGGCGTTGTGGAGGCGGGTGAAGCAAAGGCCTATCTTACGACACTGCCGTTTTTATTAGAAGCCGGAATTTCGATTTGCTCCTTCCACCCTCCTGACGCCGATCTTTCCAATATTGGATAAATCCGGTAGAGCGTTGATCGCGGAAGCCCGCGCCAATATTTAAAGGTTTCTATCAAGTTATAAAACAGGCATCGAGCAGAGGTAAGGACGAATAAATACGAAAATAGTGCAAAATGGGATGAACAACCTAGGAGAGGAGATATGTGTTTCAAACAGTAAAGAAGACATTAGGGAAAGCCACTTGATTTTTATGTTTCAGAAAGAAATGTATTATCGACGACCTGAACCCTTTATTGCGCAAGCCAATCCTTGTGCAGACACGGGAATGGTTCCAGCAGCCGGCGCGATGCCAGAGGGCGGCTGCTGGAACAACCCCAGCATACCACGGCCCCTCGATCTCCACCGACCGAGCGGCCTCAGACCTGCAGCTCATGGAAAAAAGCGTTCGGTCGTGCTGACTTCCTCAGTTTCGCGGATTCAGCGTGCTCGCATCAACGAGGGGAAGACACCTGGAAGTCTCAAGGTCGTTGTCGGGGCGCTCGCAGCTAGCCGCTCATTTTGCGCTTTTTGAGGATTATCCCTACAGGAAAAGCCGACACAAGCGAAGCCCCTGCCATCACGTGACTGTTGGGAGAGGGTGAAAAGAGGAGAGGCGCGAGGGTCATTTTCCTACCTTGCTGAAAATGGATTCGTTGGTCGGTCTTTAAGAACAGATACACATGGCATCCCACATTCGACAGCAGGATGTAGCCGTTTTCAAAGTTTTGAACCTCACATGATAAAAATCGGGTCTATTCAAAACTGCACATCTACATACGCAGTGAGTGCCAAGTTTATTATCAAGTTTTGAAAACCACTGCTTTTCTCCTACACCTTATATCACATTTCTCGGTAGACTCATACAAGATAAAACTGATCCCTTATGCTAAGTTTCCAGAAACTCCACTTAATTTGCATATTTTTGGCACAAAGATAGTGGATGGTGTTTCGAACCACAGGCTGCGTGAGAGCTCCGTAAAGTTGGCTTCACCTGCAAATGTTCTAGGAATGTTGGCAAGCGAACATTCAAAGAACGTTGCGCGTATGAATGTTCGAAGGCGAATGTTCCGAGAACATTGTGCGTACGAATGTTCGCCAACGAACGTTCCTAGAATGTTGAGCAGCTTACTTTGTAGGGAATGTTCGCATACGAACGTTCCTAGAACGTTCCGAATGCTGTTTTAACGTTCCTTCAACATTCAGAACACCCAGGGAACGTTCGCACGACATTGGGTGCTACTTGGGATAGAGCTCCACATCATTAGCGGGAGCGTTTGCCACCGTCACGCTGAGCACGGATTGAGCTGGCGGCCATGCACAAGATCAAAAATCCGCAGCGTTTGCGATATACGAGAAGTCCCCAATGAAATTAGACATCCCGGTCCTTCGTGCAACGCTGTTGCAAGGCGAAGCACAAGAATTCCTATTTTAACGCGCTCAATATTTTCGTTAAAACGGCTTCACGCATCAAGGCCGACAGTCCCTGCCACCGTTTCCGCGCCGCCGCCGCTGCTGCCGACACCGCTCCTCTGGTTCTCCGTTCGTTCGCGAGAGGGCGAGCGGCGGGCTGGAGTTGCAAATAGCCGGAGGCTAAAGTCATCCTCTTCCGCTTGTGACTGAGCCTTACGGCTACCACTTCTGTGTTGCCAGTGCAAAGTGACGCCGTACCGAGCTGGCCATGTGGTATGTGCCGCAGGACTGCTACTGCTGCCCAGCCTTTCTTTCTCTCTGGGTTCCTTTCGCTTGGTCTTGGGGTAGTTACGATGGTCGGGCTCGTGTAGAAACTATAGCAGGGGAACGTTAGGTTCAGGGTTCGTGTTTTTTGAAGAAGGAGTACATCCGGCGGCGGCTGTCTCTCGAATTTCAACCTCAGCTCTGCGCGTTCAGTCGAAAATGTGCAGCAATTCCATTGGACAATCCGGGTCTGTTCCGTGGTGGCCTGTCCTGTACTGCTATGGGAGTTATTTCTCATGTCGCAGCAACGCCAGCTCCTTCTTGATCTTTCCGATGGCCTCGATGATCATCTTGAAGCCGATGTGTACGTCGTTCTTGAGTTTATTCATCTCTTTCTCGGCGTCGAAGTCTGACGCCTGCTGGCTTGGCTGTTGTTGTTGTGTAGATTTCGCCCATTCCGGTATCCATGTGGCAAGCTTGTCTTGATCGTTTTTCCCCGATGCCTTGGGTCGCTCCGTGATGGACTTGGCAGTTGCAGCGTATCTTTCTTTACTTTGCGCCGGAGGTTTGGGTGTCATCTTTTTTTGTCTGGAATTCTTTTTAGACGGTCGTTACTGGTGGTCGTATGTGGGCAGTCGCAGTTTCAATATTTTGGTTCCCGGTCGAAGTCGTTCATTCCTTCGTCGTGCACGTTCCCGCGCTGACCGCACCTTTGTTCCTTGCGAGGGCAGACATCCGCCTAATGCCCGAGCTCGTGGCAGCTAAAGCACACGATCGGGCGCGGGCGGTATTCTTTCATGCTCAAGATTGCTTGGCAGAAGACGACCTTCTTGGGCAGTTTGTTACCTCTTGAAGGTAACTAACACCGCACTTGTGCCTTTGCCCATAAGTCGGGCGGCGATAATCTTTGCCTTGTCGCATTTCATGTCTGCCAGCAACGTCTCTGGTGTCTCTTCGCTGTTGTCCCCAGGGAGTATATATGACACCGCGGATCTGGTACTTATCCATTGCTCTGTAGGGGCAAACTGTATACTGCTTGCCGTTCTTTTTTTATTGCCTTAAGCCGTAGCAGCTTTTCTGCCGTGCCTTCTTCTTGCGTAGTGAGCGTAATAGTGTTGGTCTTTGTCTTATACTGGATTTTGAAATCCTCTTGGCTTTCGATTTCTGCCGTTTCCGCGGCCTACCTGATGTTCCTGGCTCTGAAGCCATTTACTGCTTCCTTACTAACCGGCTTAAGGACAATGGCCTTGGTAGTTTTACTCTCTGGCCCCTCATCGATGGACATAGCAGCGGCTTTCTTCTCAGGTTCTTCGATTGACGTCAGCAAGCGTTTACGGCGGCGCCTGTTCTGAACTGGTGTCCAGGAGTTGTCCTTCATATTTTCCGCCAAGGGGGTGGCTTCTGTCCCGTTAGGTTTAGCACTCTGGCTCTTTAGCGGAGTCTTTGTCAATTTTGCTGCTTGAGTTATCGTTGGATATTCTTGTCCAAGGCTTGAGCTCACCCTTTCTGCTGCGGCTGGTTGCGTGCCTTTTTCTTGCTGTGCGGTAGCGAGGTAGGTCAAGAAGCTTACAGTAAGCTTTCCGATATCTTCCCTCACAACTCCTTCGTTCAATTTGCCGAGGGTGTTTTGGTCCAGTATAATTTGAAGGCCTTCCGTCGATGGGCCCGCCGTGGTCGCGGTTCACCCTGTAGCGGCAGCCTGAGTTTCCGTGCCTCGTATTACAGACGTTAGGTTTAGCGAGGTGTCCATAGTCTTGGGTTCTACTGGGTGAAACAAGGAGACGGCAGGCTCTTTAAATCGACCGGAAAATTCGGTTTCTTAACCTATCGCGCTACGACTTTGTGCAGCGTTGGCCACAGATGGTGCATTTTTTTTTGTAAAATTTGCAACGAACAAACTTACCCGAGGAAAAAGTAAAGAAAGAAAAAGGCTTAGCTCCTATGGAAACGGAGCGACGCCACCGGTCTGCAAACAACACGGCGCCGTTTCGCACGGGAGACAAGAGATGGCGCAACGAACGCCGCCAACGAACGAGCATACGGCGCCGAGAGCCGGCACTTTAGCAGACGATCCTTTCGACTCAAAAGCGGCTCGCTTTCCGCAGGCGGCGACATTTGCAGAAACAAAAACAGGCGCGGTAACAACAAGGAACTGCAGTTCCCTGTCCGCTAAACACGACGGCTTTCGGCGTCGTCTGCTCGTTCGTTGGCGGCAGTTGGCGTCGCGACCGCTTGCGTCATCTCTTGTCTCCCGTGCGAAACGGCGCCGTGTTGTTTGCAGACCGGTGGCGTCACTGCGTTTCCATAGGAGCTAAGCCTTTTTCTTTCTTTACTTTTTCCCCAGGTAAGTTCGTTCTTTGCAAATTTTACAAAAAAAAAATGCACCATCTGTGGGCAACGCTGCACAAAGTCGTAGCGCGATAGGTTAAGAAACCGAATTTTCCAGTCGATTTAAAGAGCCTGCCGTCTCCTTGTTTCACCCAGTATATTCACCAAACGGGTACCTCCCGGATCCAAAATCGACGGTCGGAGGGTGGCGGAGGGTTCCCCCTGATCCATGGGGCCCTTTTCCGGGGCGCGAGTGCCTTTAAAACGCGGCGTTATAAATATACGTCGGCGGAGCTAGGAAAAACACGTCCGTTAGAACGAGCGATTCGTCGTCGTCCGTTAACAGGGTAGAGCTACTTTTCGAGCGAAAATGAGTCGGTGAGATTAAAGCCCCCCTATACTGGGAAAAGTGGCGCCATTCATTGTTGCGAAAATGCTCGAGACACGTGCCTCGCCCGCCACTTCTGGGCAAAACATGGTGCCTGAAGTCTAGCTCAGTGCTGCTGCAGTGTAGGTGCTGCGCAGTGTACTAGAATACGGGATAGTGTTGGGACCGGAGTGGCTCGCGTGAGACATGTGGTGTAGATCGCTATAGGTGTCGACACTGGCGCATCGGCAGCACTGAGCCGTGTATACAGAGTTTGGTGAATGGGAGGCGCGGGCAGAGCCAGGGCGTGCACCAGACGCAGAAAGTGGGCTTGACATGCTTTCTTTGCCAACCAGAAACATATTAGAATCCCCTAGGGGTGGTAGCAAGAAACTGTTTTAAACAAAGGTATTTGGTTTTAGTAAGCCCGTAAGAGTGAAGTGTAGTAGCCTTTCATGGCTGAAAATAGGGTGCACGTGATGTTTCGATCATGATCATGCAGAAAGATGTAAAAAACGAATGCGCCGCTCAACTCTGTTTTTCTCGGACACAGTGTGGCCGCTCGGACAGCAAATTCCCGGCCCTCGGCGCTTGGCGTACGGATTATGTCGATCGTTTCGCTAGTCGCACCCTTCCACCATGATTTTGGATTACCGTGATTGAAACATCATGTGCAGCATATTTTCAGTCACCGAGAGTTACTCCGACGCACTTATTAGGTTTGTTTCTCGGGACCACCGCCAGGGTATTATTTCCGGCTTCTGGTTGGCCACATTCGAATTTCTGAAGACGCCCTGGAACACGCCGAGCCCGCTTTCGGCCATTGACGCCTCCTCATTTGTCTCCTATACTTCCCAACGAATGGCCAAACTCTCTACATATACGGCTCTGCGGCAGCATTGTCAGTATGGTGTTGGTTGTGCGCGTGCATCGCGTACACACGCACGGGCGGCGGCACGTGCGGACTGCGGCGACTTTCTGCTGCCCTGTCGACTGCAGCGCCGTGATTGTTGTCTACACGCGTAGTCTGACAAGCTCCCGTTGCCGAGCCGCGCCGTTCCAAACACTACCCCGAATAGACCGATCTCACCAAGCGTTCCACGCATGCGTGACGCCGCCATAACTGTAGTTTGTAGGAGACAGACGCCAGTTCACGAGACAGCTCATGCCGCCTCGTGCTCTGCTCGCGCAGACATTTAGCAGGGTTGTCGCGCGTGCGGAAAGACTACAGCTCCCACTACAGTGTTTTAGAGGGTGTAGTGGCAAGAGCGGCGCCCGCTTACAATGGGCCGCGTGAAGACGGTCAACGTAGATGCCACGAGTGGCGCTGGAGTTCTGTGCCCTATAGAGTGCCTTCATACACACGCGCGCTTTTGCTTGAGTGGCGACATCTCAGCCATTTTCACGCCCAATCGTTTTTTTATGCATTTCGAAGTGCGTGCAATACGGTGTCACTCAGCTCGAGCGCGCAGCTTTGGCTAATGCAGAGACGCCATTTTATCGCCCAAGTCACGCACCGACTGCGCGAGAGCGTCACGCGCTGGCACATTCAGTGCAACAATGGATGTCTTCACCCTGAGACAGACAGACATGTAGGCACCCTAGTGCCCTAGGCGAATTTCTGGCAGATGGCAGATGTGCGATGAGCGAAGATGAAGACGAGGCTGACGGGGGCACGTTCCTGTAGCAATATCTATACTCTGTTTCACCTTGTGTCGTACCGCAGGAAATGTTACAAGCGCGAGCTCCTTGCTCTAGGGCACATCTCGGCGGCACAAGGATCTCGTGCACCAAGGGCAGCTGCCAACGCTACGAGCTCGCGCTTATAGCCTTCGCTATGTCCGCTGGGCTCTAGACATGAAGCGCGTGTGTCGCCGGCGCTTCGTTCTTCTTTATTCCATGCCTCTTGCCACAGTTCCTAGGGCTCAGAACAGCAGCGCTACGGTGTCGTCTACGCGCAAAAGCTTCACGCGGTGGCCGCCGCTCTTGCCACTACAACTCTCTAGAACACTGTAGCTCCCACGATGCATGTCGGCAGCGGTGGCGTACACAAACTATACTCCATTTCACCTTATGTTGTACCGCAGACAAGGCTAGAAGCGCGAGCCCATAGCGTTGGGAGCTACTCTTGACCCACGAGAGCTCGTGCCACCGAGATGTGCCCTAGAGCAAGGAGCTCGCGCTTGTAGCCTTTCCTGCGGTACATCATAAGGTGAAACAGAGTATAGCTGGTGAGATCGGTCTATTCTAGTGCACTGTAGCGCTGTGCCGCCAATACCTTGCCAAGGGCGGCACGTTGCACGTGCCTCTTGCATCAACTCAGCTTGCGCAACTTTCAAAACATGAAGGTGCTTTAGGCGAGATGAGATTACTATCAACGTTACTAGATCAGCTCAGTCGACAAGCTCCGCATTAGCCGCGCTTCGGAAAGCCGGCCCCCTCCGTTCGCGAGAGCGTGGTGGCGCTGTCGTCGCAGCCTGCCCGGTCGGCCGGCCAAGCTCTGGGCGAGCTCGGGACGCTGGCTTTTAAGAAATACACTCTGCAAGACTTTTTAAGCAACACACCCTGCAAGTAGATTCTACTGCAGTCACGATTGTAATTATGCACGCTAACGATTTTTCGATTTTTACTCTATAAATCATAGGATGGCAGCATGGCTGCCTAGCTTTGGGTCTGGCTTCCGAGTGCGATTCTATGTTCATGTAATATCAAAGTGTAACGGGATTCATGTCATAGTTGATGTCTCTCATGTTCGTCTATGACCAGCATCCACAAGGAGGGGCTCGCGTGCGCTGTCAGCGCCATATGCAGTTCTCGTTAAACGCTCCACTTGTCACAAGAAAACGAACATAATGCGTTTTCTGCCTTTTATTCGTAACCACAACAAATATTCGGTAAGGATAAAATTGCAGATGAATATTGTGCAACCTTTATTTCTTTTTGCATGAAGAAAATCGAGAGCAGAATGCAAAACACCGAGGCTGAAGATACCTGTCGTTTGCGACCACAGGACCCGAGCTTTCTTTAGCTACTGCCACCTTCTCCGTCATTTCTCGATAGATGTATCTCGCGTAGAAGAGCATTTGCGTTACAACGAAGAGGCATTGCAGTTTTTAAAGGCGGTCTTTGCACCCCAGTCTTCCTGTGTCGCAATCTCAGGGTAGCTTAAACGTCTATGTTGGCTTCAATGACGCTTGGTGAGGGAGAACTAGTCTTGAGGACACTAGAAAATTGCTTAGCAAATTACTGCGCAACTTCTCGTGGAGATGCCGCAGCACCGTCGTTGTTCAAGAAGTTTGGCCTGAAGCCTTCTCATGTGAGGCCAAAAAGCCTCGGGTCCTTTTTGGCCTTGAAGGCAATGTTGCGGGCATATTTAACGTGGGCGGTGTGAACTGTATACTTCAAAGTTCGCTGCAAATCTTTTGCTGCCCGAAGAGTTTCTGCACACTTGGAGCGTGCCGCCTTTTTAAATAGAGCTTGCTTTCTGCTGGCTGCTTTAATAAGTCGTGAAACCTCCATGATGGGTGTGCTAAGGCTAAAAGACGTATGCCTTATGTACCGGTGCATTCAGCGATATGGTTACACGAACACCGCGACTGTTTTTTATCATTCCCTTGGCCCATTTCCTAACAGCGACGTAGACAGAGGCGCAAGTTTACTCTGGCACACATCCTCTTACAGCGAGGTTTTCATGTATCGCTTTAGCCTGATACACAATAGTGATTGGCGAAGCAAGATTGTTATAAAGCTGGAGCTCTAGTCTCAGTGGCTGTTCTGGAGGTTACAAACAAATGCACGCAGTGAGCTAAGGCACGGCGTTCGACATACGTAGATCTGCGTTCACTTCACTTCGCCCTTGCGGAGTTTTCGCTCGCTCCCTGTGCCAGCAAATTCGTAATTCTTTCGCGATTCGCTGTGCCTGATATGTAGCGACAAGAAGAAAAGGGTAGTTACTGCGTCGCGCGTAAGTGTGGAGCGATCCACAACGACTGGAGCAAAGACGGTGCGGAGACTATAGCAGACGACAGATACACGACCGGGCGAAACGGAAACCGAAACCACCTGTTGACAATTTCCTGCTCCCAGAGTGCACCTGAGCCGCTAGGGCCGCTGCTATTTTGCATAGTGCCCATTGATGTCACGCTCTACGTCGCTTAAAAGCTGGATTTTTCCGCATTCTTGTGTACAGTGTTCTAGATAGTTGTAGTGACAAAAGCGGCGCCCACACATATGGGCGCGCGTGAAGTCGGCCGACGTGGATGGCCGCGAGGGAGAACGTGGCACTGCAGTGCTTAGCCCTAGAGCAACGTTACTAGAACTCTCAGTTGGGAAACTCACCGTTGAAACCTGGGCCGCTGGCGTCCACCGAGACCGAGCTAAATGCGACAACAGCGCCACTCTGCATCATTTGTCTTAACTGTGGTCGCCTTGAGCTTTTAGAAAGCATGTTTTCGCGTAAAAACTAACGGAAAAAACTCTTTTTGTAATAACTTTTATTGGAGTTTAGTACATAATGGGGGGCGCGTGTTGTTTTCTAAACTCTTTAGTTCGCAAGGTTTTGCAGTATAATTAATATTGTTTTTATACAACCCTGCCTCAGCGGGGATTTCAGGTAGCGCGTCCTGAGTTAGGCGCATATTAGCCACGGCAGCAAACCATAGAGTAATATACACAAGGTAAAGAGCGGACACTGGCATAGGCCCCAGCGGCCCAGATAGACGAGTGACAGCCAGCGCTCTTAGCGGGCGGCATTAAGCATACTCTGATTCCGGTTCCGGTCAAGTTAGTTTCAGTTTCGGTTTAGGCGTTTCTGCTCCGGTTCTCCGGTGCCCTTCTCTCTCTCTCTTTCCTCCCTGCCTCGCTCCTCGCTCGGCTCTCTGGAGCTCCCCGACTGCCGAAGCCGCTGTTTTTTGTTCTTTTTTAATTTCTAATATTGATGCATTTTTATTTTAATTTTTACGATAGATTCCGCGCAAAATGTGTCAAACAATATTTCAGCTTCCTTCACAAAACAGAGGTGTAGTTCTTGTTTTTTTCCTATTGTAAAACATTGAAGTTACACAATCGCCATATTGGCTCCTGGCTGGCGGTGCATTTTGGGGTCAGCAACAGTAAGTGGTTCGAAAACATTTTATTGGACCACATTCATGTATTCATGATTACTTCAGAAGCTCTGTATGTTTTATACAAAACAGATGCTCACAAAAATAAAATTAATATGATGGAGTTCGGCATATCGTAAACTTCGTAATAGATCCTTAGCGGAACCAAGTTAACAAAAACTTTCCAGAGGGAACATTCTGAATGATCCGTTCACTTTTACGCCGACTCGGGCACGGGAAGTAAGTGCAGAAAAATAAATAAGGCATCGCTATCATTACCAGTCATAAGAGCATAGTAAGAGTGCGACGCGCACACCGGATAGTAAAATTCCCAATTTCCGGCTAATATAAAAAACACCAATTTGCATAGCCTCGAACTCACTGCGGGCAAGCTGTTGCCAAACAATGAGAGCTCTATTCGAAATCTGACAAGATTCAGCGCCCCTAAACATTCCACGAAATTGTTTAGGAAAGAAGTATGGCTTCAGAAAAAGCGGCTAAAAAACTATTGACAGTGGATACCAAAGTGGATACATTTTCTTTCGAATATTTTTAGCCTCTATACACTAGTTTCTTTAGAAATTCTGTAGCAAGTGAATAAATATTTTTGTTAGGGAGCCGTGATACACATTTGCTGGGAAAAGGGGAAATAAATGTTTGGAGTGCAAGCAGCACCGCCCAATTAATAAGCGCTTTCTATTTTTGGTTTGGCAACCGCCTCCGTTAATACACTAGTAACAGTTAAACCTGTCTTGTTGCTTACCAGCAACTGAAGAGTGCAACCGAACTTTAATAATAATAATAATAATAATATTTATTTGCATACAAAAATCTGATCCTGGGTGGCGTGCACGGCTGTGCAGAAAGGTTAAAACCCGTACGCAAGTGCGCCTGCCAGCCCGCCACCCAGTTAATTCCAGTTAAGTAATCGACCATGCCAACACAAACGTATTCTGCAAAACATTTTTAAAAACCTTTTGTGACACTCCTCTGAGCAAACAGCTTAAACCACCCAGACCTCAAAGTGTGCGATACAGGGCGGCATACACTCCTCGAACATGTGCCACACTCTCTATTATAGGAAAAAAGTGATTTTCTAGTTGCTGAATGAAATCAAAGACAGCCTGTGATGGTACTACTAAGTTCCCGAAGAGTTTTCCTGGCACGGGGTGTGCTTTAAGCACAAGAAACTACTAGTGAAGCCTGATCAAGTTATCAGACTCATCCCATAGCAGCTGAGAACACCAACAGCTGTGGGTTGTCTGTTCAAGCACAAGCTTGATCAAATAGCCCCAAACGTAATAAGTGGACGAGTCATGAATTACGTTAGACCTGATGTTTGATGCCAGCTCAGAAATATCCTCTAATGGCGGGAAGTTTTCAATTGGAAGACATTCCACATTGTCTGAAATTGAACTTTCATGCTGCGAAGATATTGGCAACTCCTTGAGGAGGTCAGCCTTATCATCCTCTACGTTTCCATTGTTCGACAGTTTGAACAGTTTCTTTATTCCTATATGTTTTAGTCCTAAGGTTAGCTGATGCACATTTGGGTTTGTGTTGCAACCCAGCATTTGTCGTATATAGCTCCAAAACGTTTCTCAAGTGAGTCTTGCTGCAGGCGTCGTGTGAGTAAGAACTTAAAGTTATGGCTGTTTGAAAGCTCATCCCAGAGCATGAGGACACTTTTCATAGCAACTTGCCACCCTATGATGGCTTGTGGCTGCCTCCTACTTGGGAACTGCCATGCTGAAATCCATCCGAGTTGCTGGTGAAGGAAATCGAGTATTTCAGATTCTCCCTTCAGAATGGCATGACGCAACTTCTGCCCTGTCTCCTTGAATTGTGAGCTATTTAGACAATCAAAAAGTATGTACATCCTATCACAGAAATAGGCTGCAACCATGGCTGCCTCAGGAAGCTCCTTGGTATAAGGAAGGGATATGATTGCAAGAAAAAGTGAGGCACTCAGTACCTGTGCGGCACGATTTACTTCCATGTTACTGAAAGGTTTTTGAAAAATGTGTGTCTCAGTAAGTTTCGGAGCCAATTGCAAGCTCATCTCATGGGTAGAACGATACAGTTCAACAATATTGGACCACTCAATGACCTCATTTTCAATGCAAAGTTTGTGTGCTTGGAGATTGATCTAGGTTGTTTTGGGGAGGAGCGGAACATCAAAGATAAAGTAAACATATTCGTTGTCAACTTAAAAAAATGGCTTATCAACACACACACCGTCGGTCAGCCAAGCTTACGTTTGAAGCACCCTAATCAGAGACCACAGCCTTTACTGTGAAGCCAACAGTCTTAAGCTCCCGAATGAGAATACTGAGAAGACTGCGTTTAACAGAAGACGATGTTGTAGTGTGCCCAACAGTGTATGCAAGGGGCTAAGTCCACCCCACCTCCTGGAAATTCCAGAGAGCACAACAACCAAGGCTCTATCTGCAATGTTACAGATTCGTTCTGTAAATTCATGGACAATGTCGTGTGCAGGGTCATGAGTTAAGTTATTTTTTTAAACAATCTCATCGAAAATAAAGATGCACACACGATCAAGTCCAGCACGACAGCACGGCGGAAACAACAGCCCGAGAATCTCAAACCGATCGGCTCCACAAAGTCACGTCGAGCATGTGAGCACGCGGGCTTTATGGGTCACCTTGATTGATGCAAAGTCGACCGAACTTGATGCAGCAGAAAGCACAGACCGACGGCACGCACGGCACGGACGAACGACGCACGGGCGAGCAGAGGCCATGCAGAATGATGCAGAGGCGACGGCGTGCAGGCAGGCAGTCAGACCATGGCAGGCGCCATTCATCACGTGGTTTTTGTGACGTATTTGATTAACACTATTTAGTCGTTTTAAGTATTTTAAATAATTCTAAAGCATAACAATTTAAAAAATAAATACTTCTCGGAGAAAGAGCTCTAATTAATATTAACCAAATTACAGAAAAGCGCCACGTAGCGGAGGGTACTAAACGCACTATCTGGGCGGCGAATCGGCTTCTGTGTCCTCTCTTTACGTTTGCTATATTACTTTATGAGCAAACCGCGGCGCGTCCGCTTGGGAGTGGAGGGTGGTACCTCGAAGCCCTTTCCACAGTATCTGTTCTGGTCCCGAAATGGCCGATTACAACGAAAATGGAAGTCACGTCCAGTTTCTGGACTGGCCGCTGCGGAGAAGTGGCGGCGTTGGGATCGCCATTAGCTCGGTTCTCATGGACGGATCGGTGCCACTTTTTCAAAGCAGGCTCTATGGCAGTTTCCCAACTGAGTGGTTCTAGTAACGTTGGCCCTAGGCAACGTCCTAGGCAATGTTACTAAAACACTCAGTTGGGAAACTCACCCATGAAACACGGACCGCTCTAGTCCACCGAGACCAAAATAAATACGATAACACTTTAGGGACTCGTCAAAACATGAAAGATAATTTATATTACTACTAGTATTCGGTGTTCAGTAGCACAAAAACCCATTTGCATCAGGGCGGTCGCTCCCAAAGGAACGTCACAGGTGAGTTTTAAGATAATAATAAAATCAATTGTCGATATGACGTGGTTAAAGAAAAATAAAACAAAGACAAAACAAAAAGTACCAAAAGTTTGTGTGTCCACCACTTGGTCCGCACTTCCAGACGGTCTGAACTGGCTTGGCTCCCAAGGACCTATTTGTCCGCCTTGGCGCCTTTACCACTCACACAAGTCGCAACAAGTCACGACAGGCGCTACAGCCTCTGTGAAATCAGAATGTCGAGACAAACTGATGCGCGGACCTCAATGAAGGGTTTTGAGGTGGCTCGCTGGGGCTCGGAGGGCTCTGGCTTCGGACTCCTCACGAACGCGACAGCACTTTTCCCACCTTGCTAGATGACGCTTCACCGCTTCCACCAGCTACGCCTGCTCTGCCTAGCGTGGTTGAAACGGCGCCTGCGGTGGACCTGTGTTCTGCCGCTGTTTGTGTTCTGGTCGTTTCACCAAGCCCAGAACCTCGTCAAAGGCCCATCCTGCCGTTTCGCTTGGTTATAGGCGCGGGTACTGGCTAAAGATGTGATCGATGTCCTCGCCTCCGAGGCCACATAGTCTGCCCGTCGCATCGTCATTCCCGAAGAGCTCTTGTATCTTCTCGCGTGAGCAGTGCGCTGTTCCGAGCCTGGAAAAGAAGGGCGCTCGCTCTGTCTCCCCGATAGTGGTGGTAGGCTTGTGGTAGGGGGCAGGTTCATTCTTGTGTTACCGATATTGGGCGGGCGACCGCTGCCTCTTCATCGCCTCTTGCCACAGATAAGATTCCTTCGCAGTGATTTCCGTATGGGTCGTTCTTGTCTACTGTTTCCCGCCAGTGGCCGCATGTCGTTCTGTGCCCGTACTAAATTTGCCGTCTATGGCCGTGATCCTTCTTGTCCACCCTGTTTTAAATCCCCGGTACCTGGGGCCCTAAACGCGCTTTTTGGACTCCCACGGCGACTAGGGAGAAGGAAGTGACGTCAACAACGCAGCAAACGCAGATTGGATGTTGATTTGCGGGAGTCGCTGATGACGAATTTCCGCAGAAGAAAACAAGGCTCAATTTTTTTCTTCTTCGGAAATTTGTCATTAGCGACTCTCACTAATAAACATCCAATCTGCATTTGCTGCGTTGTTGACGTCACTTCCTTCTCCCTAGTCACAGTGGGACTCCAAAAAGCGCAACATAGGCCCCTGGGCCCTATTTCGCGCTTTTTGGACTCCCAGGGCGACCAGGGAGAGGAAAGTAACGTCAACAATGCTGCTTGGATGTTGATTGGTGGAGTCGTTGATGACGAATTTCTGCAAAAGACAACAAAGAAAAGTGAGCGGAAATCGGTAAGCCGAAATGCGTGGTGTTGCTATACTTCGTTTCACCTTATCTGCGAGCGAAGCCAAAGCTAGAAGCGCGAGACCAGCGCTTTTTGCGTTTCTCCCCAGCTCGCGCGCTCGAGCAAAGCCTGAACGCACCGAGCTTTCGTGCTCGCGCTTCCAGCTCTGCCTTCGCTCGCGCATAAGGTGAAACGAAGTATAAGATACATTCATTCACACCTACGTCACTTCCTTCTTTCTAGTTGCCGTGGGAGTCCAAAAAGTGCAACATAGGGCCCCTGATGTGCCGGTGCATTTGCATGGCGTACCTTTCGCTGGATAGAAAAGTCAGGCGATTGAGGTGAGATTTCGATTCGGCCTCTCTTTCCTCGTGGGCCGACCACCCCATTTTCCCCGTCACTGCTGCATTGACTGCGCAGCAGTTTGCTTCCAGGAGCCACCGTCCAATCTCGGTTTGATGTCTGTCGAGAAGCTTCAGCGGGGCTAGTGCGAGTGCTACTGCGTCGTTTGCATACGTTATTGCTGGGACTGCTGTTGCCTTCTAAAACGTTCTTCCCACCTACTACGAAATGGCACTGCCAGAGTGCGCCACCGGCCCTTGCGAGACTTGACCTAAACCATAGCCTCCGCTATACTAACATACTCGTCTATAGAGGAGCATGTCAGTAGCCTCCTCTGTAGCCTCCTCTATACCCCTCTGTAGAGGAGGCTATGCCTAAACCGATACGGGCAGACTTGCAGTTCCAGGAGTGGCCACTGCGGGAGAGATGTCTGCGTTGCGATCGCCATTATTATAAAGCCAGGTCGATTCTCGAGTACGGATCGAAACCACTTTTTCAAAGCAGGCTGTATGGCAGTTTCCCAACTGAGTTGTTCTATTAACGTTGGCCCTAGGAGAATAGGTGGTACATGTGTGCTGAGCGAGGAAGAAGGCGACGCTGTACGCAGGATTATCTATTCTTGAATGTAGCACCTTTCTTTGTGGCGTACCAATTGTGTTTTATTCCACGTGAGTCTTTACCGTTCCTCATGACATCAAGGTTAAGTCAGAACCCTGTGGAGCACTTCTTCGGCATCGCCCACAAGTAGTCTGGATGCAACAACCACCCAACCACCCAACACACACACACACCTCGATTTCCGCCTGACGACGTCGTAGATGTGCCAGGCTGCTGCCTTCCCCGATCCTGGTGGTGGTACAGCAGCGGTGCTGGAGACGGCAGGCGCCTATTCTCCTGTAGATCACACTGCGGTCGGAGAGTCGGCGGAAATCAAAGGAGATACGAGATGGGACACCGCGACGTTAGCAACCGCGCGTCCGCTCGCCTTTTTCGCCGGCATTTCTGCAACCAGCCGCCAGGATCGCGACTTTCGACAACTTGCTAAACCGGCCTCTGCGACGTCATTTATTGCCACTTCGGGACCATGTTGAATGCAGATGTAGGACGATAATTATACGACTCGAAAACGCGTTTCAGGCAACGAACCTAAAAGAGCAAATTGGGTTGCACAAAATGCACGCGGCAAAATATACACGTTCAGCAGTAAGCCACTACTATGACAGCGACTTGCCTCTCGGCTGCAGATGAGCAATTTAGCCAGTGCGGTACAGCCGCTAGCCTGGTGTATTTAACGCGCACCACGCAGTAGTGATACATATGACAGCTGATATCGTGCTCCACCAGCCTTGACCACTGCGCGCGCGCGTATGCGTGCGAGAGATTGGTGTGCGCGTGACCGGTATCTGTGGCAGGTAGAAGAAGAAGCGGAAGCAGAAAAGCCCCGGAACCGAGGATTCGGACCAGTTTGTAAGCGATATTAATATTAATATTGCTATTGCTATTGATTTTTATTCTAGCTCAGGAGAGCCGCGGTGCCGCAGAAAGGCAATTCGCCCATACCAAGAATGCCTGTGGCACCGCGTCTAATAATGTTGCAACGGTATCTTACAGTGCTGACTATGTTTAAATGATGCTTGGGGGCGAGGGTGGCGGGATGATGATGATGGGATGGGGAAGAGAGTGAAGAGCGTTAGTCATAGCAGCGGTCTTTGCGACGGTGGTCCGCGCTTGGCCGCCATCGGCTGCTGACGTTTAGCAGGCTGTTTTCAAGGGCCGTGCTCGGGCTCCCTGCGTGCCCGACTTGCAGACAAGCCGGCCGAATTTTTGGCGATGCAGAGTCCGTCGATCCCGTGGTGGGGCTCCGGGGCCGGTTGACGTTCTTCACGAAAGCGGGCCTTAAAGTCTCCCAGATTTATGTCCACTTTGTAATCGAGCGGTGTGAACACCTTGTTGATCGATATAGACCTGCGCGGATAACAGTTTGAACATCCGCATCCGAACCGCATCCGCAGACTTCGTATCCGCATGCGAACCGCATCCGCGAAATTCGGAACCGCATCTGACCCTCAATCCGCGCGTTCGTTTTACGTTATAAAATTAAGCATAAATAAAAAGTATAGAAAAGCATCTGGACGGAATCCGATAAGTCATCTGCTTGCGTTGGTATAAAGAACTCTTCGTGCCAGAATACGGAGAGAGTATAATGTTATGTTATTCTGTTTTATCGCGTTTATAAAGTAAGCGATCACCCTTCCAGAGACACTTTGCATCTCTGGATGATGGCAGTTATGATCGCCTTGATAGTCCGTGACACTGACAGTCTGTCCAAAAGACGCGTTCAAAAGAACGAAAATGTTTACATTTGGCTTAAATTTTGCTCTGTAAAACCCACTTCAAGCCTATATATTTTTATCAACATGAAAATTAACAAAGGACAGACTAATAAAGTTGTGGCATCTTATTCAGGACAAACAATAAAAACGTGTGAGAGGAAAGGCCCTCACTTGCTACAACAAAATAGTCGTTCATAAGTGGTAAGAGGCGGGTGCACCACTGGGAAAATATGACAATATTCAATAATGACAACAGTTTTAGTTACAGTTTTAAACTCGAATCTTCAACTACATGCTCGGAACCATATACTTAAGAACAACTCAGTCCCAACTGCCGAGAAAAACAAAACGCTCACACACGCAACGTTTCACTTCTGGAGATTGCTGTGCAGAAGCAGCAGAATATTGTCACCATGGACGGATTCAGACTGGTCAGCCTCTCTGAAATTGATAGCCGCTAATGAGAAGACTCTCTCCGTCGATGCACTTAATGCTAGGATGGCATGCACGAACTGCGCTACAAGAATAAGGTGCGGAAACTCGTGCCTGCGCATGTTCTGCCACTCGAGAGGATCGAGTTCAGTCTCCTCGATTTACTTGCAGGGCTCAGAAGCCACTTCCAGGCTTCTGCTTTCTTGTGACTTGTTTGTTTCGGGTTCTCTTGGCCCAAAGAACGTTTTCTACTCTTTCCCTGCCAAACAAGAACACGCTTTTCCGGGATGAGTGATACTCCTGAATTCTTTACGTTTTATAGGGACAACATTTTTGGCGAGATAGAACGTTGTAAAGCGATCTTTGGTAAGATTCAAATCTTTCTCGACGTAAAGAAAAATTTTCTCCCCGATTGGCACTTTTCATCTAAGAGAGTAGTCTGCCCCCGCATTACATTCGATGAAGCACTTCATAGTATCACACACGTATTCACTCCACACTGTGCAGTCGCACATGTTTATGGGCTGCCTCGGCAAAAAATATTGATTCGGACCCGCGGATATCCGCATCCGATCTGCATCCGCAGCCCCTAGCATGCGCATCCGATCCGTAATCCGCCAGATCTGATTCATCGTTATCTGCATCCGCCAGTTTAGTGCGGACATCCGCGGATGACCCGCGGATGATCCGCGGATATGCAGGACTCTATTTATCGAAGACATGGTCTGTGCCACTGGTCCGGTGGGCTCTCTGACGATGAAAAAAACACGTCTTATTTCCAGCTGGCTTCCTCTTACTTCCGAGTGCCCTTTGCAATTGATTACCATTTAGAACGCGGAAGCCGGAATGCCGCCTTCTAGCGCGTTCGACTAGTGCAGTGGAGACAAAGACAGCAAACTTTGTTTGTACCCACTAATCATTCCAACAGAAGCTTGGCGTTTTGACGCTGCCTCGCGCTCTCGTCTCTCCGCCCCCCCCCTCCCCTACTGCCTGTAATAGCTCCAACAAAGCTTTGGCGTCCCTTGAGCCCAGAGCGTGCACGCACAGTTAAATCACGTCGGAGGGTAACTAGTGCATGCTGGCGGCTAGACGAGCGAAATACATGTTCTGCCGTTGTCATTTTGTCAGTGACCACAAAGAGATTGGTGACATGAAGGAGCAAACATGCGGCTGCTTTAGGCCCTCACACTTTAGGGCTACACTATCTCTATTGAGGCAGATTGACTGCATCCTGGATTGACCTTCATTAGTGTAGCAGGGGAAAAAAGATATGGTTATAGTAAGAAACCTTTCCACTTATGTTTGCGAGCTCTGCAGGTATCCGTCCCTAATGTAGTACAGTGTTTATAGGGTGTTCGAAATAGCGGCTAGGCTCTTTAAATCGACCGCAAAAGTCGGTTTTTAAGCCTATCACGTATACGATATTATGCAGCGTTGCCCACAGATGGAGCATTTTTTATATAACTTTTTATATATAAATTTTAAAATTTATATAGATTATTCCATAGCTTATCCAATGATTCTCTTTATACATCGTGCTATAGCTACCTCTAGTATTTTTGTATGGTTTCCTTAGCAGTCTGGTCTCATCTGTGTGGTCTGCTGTAGGATATTCTAGAGCTCTTCCTATGATTTTCTTTTTCCATCGGGTTATAGCTGCCTGTATTTTTTACTATTTAGCGCAATTGTATGAATTCTGAAACGAACTGCAGAAGCGTAGAAATCTGGGCGAGTAAGTGATGCATCGGAATGAAAAAACAGCGCAAACAAAACGACGGACCAGTAGAAGAGTATACGCACAGACAAGGCGTTGACTTACAACTGAAATTTAATAAGAAAAACATGAAAGCATGTGTCAGCGCCCCCTCTGTGGCCCTCTATCAAAAAGAGATAGAATATTTCGGCCAATGGCAACGTGGTGTGTGGTGACGTGGGTGTGGTGGATTGTTCGGGTTTTTTCACGGCCTTCATGTTTTCCTCAATAAATTTCAGTTGTAAGTCAGCACCTTATCAGTGTGTATACTCTTCTACTGGTCCGTCGTTTTGTTTCCGCTGTTTTTTCATTCCGATTGTGAAACAAATTGTTTGTTTTCACTGAACACCTTAATAACTAAAAATGGTATCTGGATATATATAAAAAATAGACTGGACATTTTAAAGGTATTTAAGACGTCTAGAACTTAAAAAAAACCTATATAAAACACCGAGGAAACCCTTAGAAAATGCAGTGGTCCAGGTGTTCGCAAAA
This sequence comes from Ixodes ricinus, assembly GCA_037355805.1. Classification (NCBI taxonomy): domain Eukaryota; kingdom Metazoa; phylum Arthropoda; class Arachnida; order Ixodida; family Ixodidae; genus Ixodes; species Ixodes ricinus. Next base: position 36,918 of record JAZHYW010007396.1, read on the forward strand.
GGGAAGCTAAACAGACACAAGAGGTTGTTGGTAATTCTCCTAGAAGTCAATTACACACAGGCTATTCCGTAGACAAGCACACACTTGCAAGCAATCTCTGAGATGTGAAGAGGTACGACTAAGCTGCTATAAAACTGAGAAGATCACAAGCCAAAGTATAACCGGGTGTTTCTTGTGTAATGACTATTTTCCCGGCAGCCGGCAGAATTATTTCGCCGAAATGCTGCAGGCAGTCGCCTCTCATCGGTGGTGGCAATCAGTACATCGAACGACAATTTATTGACATATCGTTTTATTGACACGCGATGTTCCATCGACAGATCCACAACTCAGATTAGCTTTTTCTTTCTAATACGCCGCCCAGACTGTCGCCGCGAAGCGGCGCGTACAGGTGGGCCGGACCGGTGAACGCGCACCCCAGTGATACACCCGCGACGAAATGTCCCTACAGCCTGCAATTCGCGTATCGAGTGTCGATGAAACGTTATAGTCGACGAAACGTGTGTCCATGAAACGTGTATCTGCAAGAACAATGTCCATGAAATGTGTTTCCACGAAACGCCGGGAGAATAAGAAAATGAGTATTTTACCGGTAGTTGTTAGATGATTTCAGACAGCTAATGGGAGGTGAATCCCGGTTTGAATTTCGGTGAAATTTTTCCCCCTGCTACCGGGAGATAAACACGTCCTAGTTCTGGAGGTAATCCGTAAATATATCAGTAAAATAACGGTAAATCATCGCCAAGACGTAGGTTGCAGTGCACTTATGATGATATTAGGGACTTGAAAGATCTAATCCGAGAAATATGTTCACACGGGTGCTGCATTTTAACATATTGAATAGTCTGGAGTCTATGCGTTTAGAAACCTGCACAACTCTATAGCCGGCAAAAGCACATTGAGCGCCAATCCATAGCAATAGGGACAGACATTTTTCTATATTTCGCTAAAGGAAGATAATAGTTGCGTGTCTATAGCTTTCTAGACACATATCTTTATATAGCCGGCTATAGAAATTTGAAAGGCCGAAATTCTATAGCTTTGAAGACACATTATTATGTGGGTGGCTATAAGCGGGTTTCATGGTTTCTTATGGCTGACCATAGAGGACCAAATACGGTGACAGCTCACCATAGGATTTTTCATAAGCGTGCGCAGGTCATTTTTGTATAAGTTATGTCTCTAGTGTGCTTAAAGGGGTTATGACACAAAAATTAAACGGATAGATTATTCTTGAAATGGATTACTCATAGGCCACTTAGTCTATACACCGAGTTATGCGATTTTTAGAGGTCTGGTAATTGCCATATTCAATTTATGAAACTCTATCATTTTTATCCGGTGACCAGGCGACACCGCCCGAGTTAGTCACATCACGGTGTCCACAAACCACGTGATCATGAACGCTTTCTCACTCTAGGCGCCCCCATGATCGCCCAAACTCTCCTCGCCGTGGTACGATCGAAACCGCTCATGCAATTCGGCAACCCGAAAGATATTCTGGCTCGCGCCCCCGGCCCGTTCACACTGTTAGCAAAAATAACACGCTCAGACGTGTAAACCGTTGTCCCATAGTGGACACGTCGAAACTTGTTCGTTTTACACGCAGCCATGTGTGTTATTCGTCTACACATGAGGTTCCGTGTAAACTTAACACGATGCACCGTGTCTGCCTTCCGCAAAACACGGTTCAGCGTGTTGCTTATGAAACATGGCGGCCAGCAACCGAGAGCAGGCGAGAGACGGCCGCAGCGAGCCGCGCTCCTTTCCGCCGAATTGAGAGCACACAGGACGCGTCCGTTCTCGTTCCATGTCTTTTATACACAGTAAACAGACCCCCAGCGTGCAAAGGTACACGCGCAAAGGTACGTACGTGCGTCGTCGGCGGTCGGCGACGTCGGTACCTACAACAAAGCCGCTAAACAAAAAAAAAGGAAAAAAAAGAATGCCGAACTTACATGGATAAATAACTCACTATTTGGAATCCGTTAGTAACTTACGCCACCTAACGAGATTGCTAGCATCCTATAAAAACAAAATGAAAGCCGTTTACAACTCCCTGTAACGCCGAATTAGAGCGCAGCTCTTGAGGAGGAGGGGAAGGCACGGGGGGGGGTCACGTGACCTCGGGGAGGGGGTCACGTGACCTCGGTGAGGGGGGGGTCACGTGAATTCGGGGAGGGGGTCACGTGACCTCGGGGACGGGGGTCACGTGGCCTAGGGGTCACGTGACCTCGAGGAGAGACCAGGGGGAATTTTCCCCGCTAAAATTAGCGGGGAAAATTTTCCGCTCAATCTAGCGGGGAAAATTTTCCGCTAGATTTAGCGGGGGAAATTTTCCGCTAAATTTAGCGGGGAAAATTTTCCGCTAGAATTAGCGGGGAAAATTTTCCGCTAAATTTAGCGGGGAAAATTTTCCGCTAGATTGAGCGGGGAAATTTTTCCGCTAGATTTAGCGGGGAAAATTTTCCACTAAATTTAGCGGGGAAATTTAACCATCATGCACCGCGCGGTTACGCCGACGGCGACGGCGACGGCGACGCCGCTCAAGCCGGAAACGGGCGCCGAAGAGCTGCGCTCTAAAAAAAGTATACTAAGACGCTGCGAACGATCACGCGCAGACACCAAACCACATATATCACAGACAACATGAGTAGCACGTATTACACAACACTGACGTATGCACAAACACATCACACACAGCACCCGGCACTCCCTACTGAATGTTGTTTCTCCTCGCGGCGTATATAAGCTTGACATGTGCGGGTGAGCCCTTTGGTCGCTGACCGTTATGGCCTTGTCACACTGCGGAAACAGTCGGAGAACTTTGTCCTTCAACATGAGGAAAACATATTTTCGGGGACCCTGTCACATTGCGGAAACAGCAACAGTCCGGAAACATGTTGTTTTCGTCCGAAAACCATGTTTCCCTACTTGTTCTCCGACACTCGGGGAACATCCTGTCACACCGGGAAAGCGTGTCGGAAGAACGAGGCTATGGAAGAACACAAATTGCCTCCTCTCCTGCGCGCTGCCTCTCTCTCTCTCGCCCTTGTCTGCCCGGCCGGTCAGCTTCGGTCCAGACGCAGCCAAAGCTACAAGCGCGAGCTCCGGGCTTTCAGCATCCCTGCCAAGCACGCGCGCTCGTGCAGTGCAAGCACTGTTCTGGGCCACATGCTCGCGCTTGTAGCATCGGCTGCGTCTGGACCCAAGCTGAAACGAAGTACAGGCGGCTAGGCTCAGATCCGCTGGCTCCGCTCGCCCCTCGAATCGTTGCCATTTCGGATCGCTGTCTTATCGCCGTCGCTCTACCGTAGTCGATTCATCAGCCGCGCGAACCATCTCGTGTTCTCTGGATTTGGCGGTTGCGTTCTGCTACAGGGCTAGACCCTTGCAGGATGGCATACGCGCCGGCCACAGCAGCAGCTTCTGCTTTGGTGCTTCTTTCTGCCATCGATTCAGATGATTCCGACGATTAGCTGCCGCCGCGCAAGAAGCCGCGTTCAAAATGGACCAGCGAGTGGCTCGCAAGAGTGCATCAACAAGGTGCCTATGAGAATTTGATGCGGGAGCTGGCTCTGGAAGATTCCGAGGCCTACCGGCGTTGGATCCGGATGGACACCGGCTCCTTTGAGGATCTCCTAGCAAGGGTGAAATCGCGCATCGAAAAAAGGGACACGAATTTCCGGCATTTCGAGCGAAACACTGAACTGATCGAATAAACTCGACCGCTCCGACAAGCCACACAGTGCAAGAAGGGATGTGCTAATTGCAATAGTGATGGGGCTGCTTAGAAATGGGAGTTGTCAATTATTGAAGTATTCTAGTGGGACTATGTGTACTGAGAAAATATAGATGTTGCCGCGTTGCTGGAAAAAATTCTCTCAGCCACCGAAATGGGCAACACGTGTCGTCCGACACAAGTTGCCGAGGTTTCCGTTGCCAAAAGCTGTCACACCGAGACAACATTGTCGCTGTCGTCCATGTTGTGTTGCTGTTTCCTTAATGTAACAGGGTTGTCGGGGAACAGAGCCGACAGCCGACGGGTTTCCCGACTGTTGAGAAACATGTTTTGTTGATGTTTCCGACGTGTTTCCTCAATGTGACAGGGACTTTACAGATATATAGAAGAAGACACAAAACACGGCGCAATGGACAGCCGTATGTAAGAACTGTTTGCATTTAAAAAGTATGGCGGCAAAATCTATAATGTTAGTCCGTTGAGAAAAATAACGATGTATTAACAATAAATCTTAAACCGTTCATGAAGGAGTTCAAATTTTTGTTATTTTCAGGCTAGACCAGTGTTATGAGCAGTCCGACTAGCTTGAATCAGATAAAAAAGAACACAAATTATTGGGATTTTATCATTATGTAATAATATTAAATGGAAATGATCCTTGTGCAAAGCATTTTTTTATATATTCTTGTGAAGGACATCCGCCCAACACTTCACTTCCGCTGGTTGCAGTACGGGAGCAGACGCCTGCACTTTTGGGGCGTTTTGATGCAGTTTGTTGTCGTATGTCGTGTCGGTGTTGAGTGGAGCGGTGGGGCTCGGGAGTTTGTGACCGGTGTTATTCGTGATCACTGCTGTGGCGCTGATGTGTCTTTTTTACACCGCCACCACCCCGAACTTTGAAGATTCACGGGTCCGTAACACTGCATTATGCTGAATCGCGAGCTCCTTCTCTGTTGACGTCGTTTTCCTGGTTCCACTCGTGGATACTCCAAACGTTTAAACAGTGCGCACCGTCTCGCCTACATCCCCGGTGACGTACTCGACCTGTTGAAACATATTGCTTCCGTCATTTTGGAGTACGCAAGGCAGTTATCTCGTTACTCTGGTTTCGGTTATAAAAGCAAGGCAAAACGCTCGTAGTTCCCGCCCTCAGTACACGTTGGACATCTTCCACACTTTGACTCCGAATAACTGGATGAACGAGGATTTACATTTACTTCGAAGGTCACTCTCGCCGCTTCCTCACTGTTGAGCAGCAGGAGCAGCAGGCGACAAGCCGCGGATGAAAGGCTTGAGCATCAACAGCCCAAGTGCACTCGGTGCCGATGCGGGCGATGCGGGTTTCTGTCAACCGGTAAGCTAGCACAAACCGTGACCGTTCCAGCTCTTCGTCATGACACGGTGTTGCAGAAAGCAGTGTAAAATACAACTACACGGACCACCGAAGCAAACGCACTGTTATCGTAAATCTTGGCTTGTGATTGCGCCTTTATAGATCATCTTATTCGTTTTGCTGGAGAGACGCAAACGACGGGCGTTACAAAATCGCTTGCATATCCGCATACCTCGCAAAAGCATTTACCGTCACCTTGCGAAAAGCGCACCGTCCTGACTTCCCCTGCCTTTTACCTGCTTTAGAGCAGTTTGTACCTGCTAGTAGGTATGCCTACTGAAACTGAAACTTTAGAAACTTGGGGCAGTGCCAGAAAGAAAAAGAGACAAAGTTGGGAAAGCTTGCTCGCTCTCTCCAACTTCTTAACTCTCAAGTGATTGTACCATAATAAATGCACCAACGCCTTTTCCCAAAATGCGCCTTTTCCCAAAATAAAGAAAAATCACTATGTTCACTACGTAAAAAATGGTCTCAGTTCATGCATCTGTGGGCAGGTAGGAAATCTTGCCCTAATTTATTCACACCACATGATGTGCGCAACAAACGCACGCGAGATTTACAGGAAAATATCGGTGGTGACTTAAATTTCCCTGAAATTCTGCATAACCGGTCGTTTGCAGGACCGAATCATCTACTCGAGGGGTGTGCGTCGCTGTGCAAACACGTCGCTGTGCAAACGCAGTGCAACACGAAGCATAAAAAAGGCAGATTTAGGACAACAATCCGGAGTCCATTGTTCAATTAAAACGACGTAATTTTGTTGAAAACACCCGCAGCTTTTTACTCACGCTATCCGTCGGGATACTTCCACATTTTGAAACTGAACTAAGGAAGATTTACTTTTAAAAACACTCGCTGCGTCCTCCCGGACCAGCTGGACCGGATCAGCTGACGACGACCCACAACAACCAATTTGCGCTCCGTGTTAGTGTGGGTTTCTACCTCCAAGCGCCGCACCATACACCACGAACGTTTCAGCTCTTTTTCACATCGCCGTGTTGCACCAAACAGAGCGAGATCGCCGAAGTCAACGCAGCGCTGTCGTGAACCTTGGTTTGTGGTTGCGCACTCGTGGACCCTGTGACTCCCTTCGCTTTCCAAGCACACACGACGATAACGAATGATACTTTCCGTCTCCCGGGAACATCACAAGGGCACTTCTCCGGTCACGTATTCGCTACATGTGCTCGCAAATCGAGGAGCTTCCCCCATTACCGTCAAACCAAAACAATACCGGCGCCATTTTAAACGTGCGTTGCTGCGAGAGTTTCTCCGACCAAACAAAAACAACGAAAGCAAACCGGCTCTCGCTTCGAGCGTACATCGGCGTTGCGCCGTGGCCAGATTTTTTCTGTCAGCTCTAACATAAAGATGACCTACAGATGCAGCAACACTGGCCACCACGGAGCGCCGTAAATTTTGAGGAGGTTGCATGGGAAGCGGTGGCACCTTCGCTTGCAGTTGAAGGGTTGAGGACAAAACGAAACCAACTGCAATGTCACGTGTTCGGAAAGAGGGCACGCTTTTTATATCCATTGCCACTGTTTAGAACGAGTAATTAGACCCCTAAATTTATTTTCGGTGTGTAAGAAACTATTATCAAGACCCCTAAAATAAATACAAACCTCGGCGACAAAATTGAAGCCGCATTGCCATCGACCAGAAAAACAATGGCAGCGATCACGGTAAGCGCCGAAAGCGCGGAGTTCGCCCCGTCCCGCGACATGCCGTAATTGCATTTGGTGCCTATCTGTCTCCGAGACATGTTTCTTTCCGCGGCATTTGTCTTCGCGGACCTTTCTAGGTGTGTCCCCAAGCATTCCGATGCTTCGATAGCCGGCAATGCTGCGGTCGTCGCCGGGGCTGGTGCGTGTTTTCGAGGTCGGCTACACGGCTATGCGTGTATAACCGGACCAAAACACGTTTTTTACTACCTCGCATGATTTTTGAACGAATTACCCATTACTCAACGTGTAAATTTATGATAATTTGTGTAAATAGCGTGTTTTTCACCTGAAATATTCACTAAATACACGGGACTTGCTAACAGTGCAGCTTCCACCCTGCATGCGCATGCGAGATATCCCCGGACGACGGTGACCACGGCGAGTTCTTTCGTAACTCGCCGTCACTCGAGCTGGTCGCCAGCGGGTCGCAGTCAAAATGAACAGCTTCCAACATCTTTTGATAGCAATCACTCTCATCGCTGCTGCGATCAATGTCGAACATTTTGACAAGGCGAGTGATGCCATAGACGTAATCGTCGCAGACCGCATGTTCGAAACGCGGAAGGCAAACGAGGAAGCTGAACCTCGAGACGCCAAGAGAGCCGAGTCTGAAAGTACGTGCAAGGGGACGCCGCGCTGGAGGCTGGCTACGTAGCCAGCCTCTCACTCCACCCGGATCCGCCCTCCGAGGGACCCGCATATAAATCGATTGATCCATAAAACTATAGGGCCATTTTCAAAATAAATGTACGAAGATTATAGGAACATACAATGGGTTCTAGGAGTATTGTTATTTCATATATTATTTTTGCCGTGTCATAACCCCTTTATTTAACTTCTTCCGGTATTAAAAGAAACTGATCCCTAGGATCATTCAAAGGTTGAGCATGACTAAAAATTGCAACTTATCCCGTGTTCTTTCTCTGTCTGCCTTCCCCGTGAACCAGCGCGCGGCTGCAGGGAACCAAAGCGAGCCAATGTCCTCCCGCGCCCTGGAGCCGCACGACGCCCTTGAGCTGGATCCGAGCATCAAGCGGCAGATCTTCTCCGAGATCACCTATGAAAACCTGGACACGAACGCTTCGGAGGCCTCACTGAGAGGACGTCACCGCCATGCTCGCAGCCCGGACTCCTCCCTCTCGTCGTCCACCAAGTCGGCCTACGGAGGATGGTCCCGTTTCTCCGTGGCTCATGGCGACGCCGACGCCACGATCCGCTCGGCCGCCGGCAACAGCATCTTCACCGGCCGCCTCTCATTCAAGCGCAGCCTCCAGTGGAAAGCGACAGCTTCCATCGACAGGAAGCTCCGGGACCGTAGGCTCTCCTTGTGGCAGTACGGGTCACTAGAAGCAGACGCCGAAGACATGACAGTCTTCCGGTCGCCCAAATCCTGTGTCCGCCAGCTCGTCTGCTTCGCCATGGCCATCCTGTCCGCCGTTCTGGCTCTGATCGTGCTCGTGGTTTGTCTGCGGGTGCGGTACAGAAACGCAGATCCTCTGGACACCGCCGTGAAGGTTCCGGCGCTGGTGTGTGAGGACTACGAGTTCTGCAGAGACGAATCTGGAGCTGCGCTGAAACTCCTTAACAAGTCGGTCAACCCCTGCAGCGACTTCCACGAGTTCGTGTGTAGCAGATGGTCGCGGTCACACGGTGACTACAGAGCGCAGGACGAAGAGAAAACTGGCACGGTCATGAAGACTCTGCTGAGCCGGGCACTCTCCGAGATGGCTGAGAAGACGCCTTCAGTGAACGGGTCCTTGCTCGAGTTTGATCTGGCCAACGACGTCTTCTTCGAAGAGTGCATGAAGACTGACTCTCGGGAACGGAGAAGCCTGGGTGTTGCCCGAAAGCAGCTTGCAGAGTTCGGGCTTGGCGGTTGGCCATACACATCTTCGCATTCGCACCACGCTGATCTTACCTTTAGCAATGTACTGCAGACTGCGAGCCGACTTGCTCTTAACCTGGGCTTGGCCGCATTTGCAAAAGCACACGTGTTTGGGACGCAAAAGGACAGAACACTAGAAATCGATGACCCCATCCTGCTCCTGCAAAAGGATGACCTCGCAGGCACCGACATAAAGGCAAGATCGCTAATGGTGCACCGCCAACTTATAGCAGAGTCGTTCTTTTACTTCGCCCACACGTCAAAAGACATCTATAAAGTGCAAGAGCAGATCCAACTTGTTTCTTTGATTCTTGCTCAAGCCTCCAGACGATCTTCGGAGCGGAGTTTCTGCACCTTTGCTTACGAAACGACTACCTTAGGGGAACTTAGCGTTCTTGAACTCTACATTCGAAGGCTGCTTCCCAACAAATCTAACGTCTCCGACAACGCGACCGTAGTTATGAGGAATCCACTCGTAGCCCGAACCCTGGATTTTGTCTTCCGCTATCTTCGACCGGAACACCTTCTCAACTATCTGGGCTTTCGTCTGCTAGTGCACTTGTCGCCCTTCATCTTCGAGGTGCCAAACAACATTGTGAAGGCACGAATGAGTCAGCTGACTGGGGTGGACAAGTTGATCTGGCTCAAGGCCGAGGTATGTCTGAGGTTGTCCGAGGAGGCCCTGCCTGCATTCTTTCTCTACGATTTTTACGCGACAAGACCGGCGAGCTACTGGCAACAGCTCGACAACATGCTGACAGTGATCAAAAGGGCCGTCCTTACGCGAGCCGTGGTCCCTTGGAAGTTCTCCGACGAAGATAAGAAGAGGCTTCTTCGCATCCTGATGTACATGGACTTCAAGACATTCCTTCCACGGTGGCTTCTTAACGACACGCTTTTACAGTCCTACAACCGGAGACTACTTCCGAATCGCAAGGGCGACGTCTTCCAGATGTACGCCCACGTGTGGCGCCGAAGAACTCACGCCATCTTGTCTCCCAGACACGTGGACAGGCTGCTTGCGGATCCGGAGTGGCGCGGCTCGGTTTTCGACGCGATGCCCGTCTACTCCTTTCCGGATAACACTCTGTACGTTCCCATGGCGATCTTTAACACATCGTTACCGGCGACGCAGGACGCCTTCTATCTTCACGCGGTGGAAGCTACCTGGAAGCTGGCATACGCCCTCGCCCCCATCTTTGAGCTGAGCAACTACTGGGACAACACGACGCTGCACAGCTACCGTAGCTACGAGGCGTGCGCTCGTACTCGGTACGAACCCTACTTGACCCCTGGCATCGAAGACAGTGCGCTGCACCTTGCCTACGCTGACGAGATCTCGGTATTCTGGGCAGAGCGGCTCGTGAATGTGCTCATGAGCGTTGCCGCGGCAAGTCCTTTGGCCGACTTCGACAGGGAACGGTTCTTTTATATCTACACTGCCCTGAGCAAGTGCCGCAGTCACGGCGTTTTGCTGCAACCTCAATCGACAGTGACGAGCAAGCATCGGGTTAATGTGCCGTACATGTATTCTGCCAAATTTAGAAAAGCCTGGTCGTGCAGGGCACACTTTCGTTGTAAGTAATATTTTGCTTCTACGTGATAAGCTGTGTAGAGCGCAGGACCGAAAGAAACGAAACATCTAAAAGTTTCTTGCGCATATGTTTTTTCTTAAAGTTCTACAGCATGGCACCGTCTGTTTCTTCATTTAAGAGGAAACCTTGGAATAAAAACATCGCGAAGGCAACGTCGTTCATCGTGAGATCGCATGCTTGTTACCCGAGTGAACGAGTTCATGTATCTGTTGGTTTTCTCTAGGTTGTGGTATTCAGGCAGCACTAATTTTACAATTGTTTTATTTGAAGTAGGATCACCTAAATGTGTACTTGTCCCTCTTAGAAAGGCAACATCAGGTAAGCTTGTGGCGCAACGCCGTTATGTTTGTTTTTTCTTGCACAAGTAAAAAAGCGTTTTCTGTACTTTGTTTCACTTTTTGTGAGCGTAGCTGATGAGCAGAAGATACAAAGGGGGAGGCCGAGCTCGAAATGTCCCTGTCAAGCCTGTGCGCTTGTACGATGCAAGAGTAGTTCAGGACAGCAGGCTTGTGATCTTCGGCTTCGCTTGCACTTGAAACAAATTCGACGTGTTTGTTCTGTACATAACGGAACGGGCGCCAAAACACGAAATACAAAGCGCTGGGTTCTTAAAAAATGACCGTATCTCTACGTGGTGAATGATGTTGATTGGGGCGAAGCTCTGGTGGTGCTGATGATACTGATTTTATTGTTCATAGGTAGTGCTGATGGTGCTGATTTTTTTATTGCTCATAGGTGGTGCTGAGTTCCGGGTTGCGTTTCAACTTCATTATTACTGCTTTATGGTCGGTGAAATGCAGAGCCAGTGGTTCTTCTAGCGGATCAGTTTGGATCCGCTAGAAGCCGTGGAACGCATCTCCACCGCTTAAGTCAACGGTCCATGTCAGAAAGAGAATGTGTGGTATGGAACGTGGTTATATACGCATTTGAACATTTGACCGCAGCGCCCTCTCGTCTATAAACGTTGAGCCAATGCATACAGACATCAACGCGATTATATACGCATTTGACCGCAGCGCCCTCTCCTGTATAGACGTTGAGCGGCTACATGCAACGTTTCATCCATGACATCCCCAGCTCTTGAGTGGGGATGTCATGCAGGACCACTTGTCCTGCAGTCGTGGCCGAGTGGTTAAGGCGATTGGGGTCTCCCCGCAAAGGTTCGAATCCTGTTGACTGCGCAAACAGTTTTTTGTTAAGAAGACAGATGGGATGGCAATCGATGTGAGCACGGACCACAGAGGATCAAGGCTAGACCCCAAGGAGCTTCGCCCCTAAAAACGATGGCAAGCTTGGTGGTAAGGCCCCTGGATGGAACCTGTTACGTTCAAGCGCTGGTCAAGACTATGGCGCCTGGATAGTTTCGTTGAGTACAGAACGATGTTCCAGTATAATCAAGGTAGTGCACTATGTTTCTAATTACTCGAGTACTCCAATTAAATGTAAATAATTAACAGGCAAGGCTTCGTATCAACTTAAGCGACGTAATATTCGAAGGTTGTCAATGGATTTCATATCTTTTATTGCAATTATTGCAGGGCACTAAAACGAAATTTTAAGGGTGATTTCGGCCACTTGCTGTTGATTTTGTTATGCTTAAAGGGGTGATGCAACGATATTCAACTGGAATGTTTTCACTTTACATGAGCTTACTTGCACCAGTGGAACTCAAGGATACTCCCACGCAACGCCACTAGCCAAGAAACTAACTTTTAGCGGTGTAAAATTATTAAGGACAAAGCGACAAAGCGCCCCTTTTCATTCACTCTCTTTTTCGAAAAAGTTGATGACGTAGCTGGGTGGTCGCAGTATCGCCCAGTTACGATATTTGAATGCGGATCATAGATTGGACCCGAGCATTGTTTTGACACTCGATTTTGGCTCGTGACAATCAATAGCTCGTGAAGCGTTCCGGTAGTGGCCCGTGTCCAATCGCTGCAATAACGACCATAGCCGAACTAGGGTGCCTCAATGTCCTCCTGTTTAGGGTGATGCCACCCTTTGTAGTACCCGATGCCGACAGCACGCGCTCACGGGTAAAATACAAAGAAATCGATGAAAACAAAATTTCGCCATAGCACAGTCAGAGCCACAAACGCGTGCAGGGGCACGCTCTTTCACGCGCTTCTGAACAAAAAAGAAAAATAAACGTGTGGGACAAAATGGCTACATGTCTCCACCCTAAGCAAAGCGCACATGAAGGCACCCTAAGCCGAACTATTACAATTTCTAGAACTCAGCGCGTGTCCAATGCATCGCCAACCCCAGCGCGTGGCTATGATCAACATTGGCGGCATATAATCGGCTCAAGATCACGTGGCCGCTTGTTCTGGCGGTGAGTTGAGGGGGTGAACGCTGCTCGTTTATTTTCCCCTTTTTTTCTGCGACTTCGATTGCATGTGGTGAAAAACCAGCGGGTGTTGCAGAGGTAAGCAACTTCAGGGATCCGTATTTGCGCGAAGTACAGAAACCGTTGCATCGCCCCTTTAAGTTGCTGGCGCCTTCCCCAAGGGAGAATAGACTTATTCTAAAACTCTAATTGCCTCATTGCGGCGTAATGCCACGTTATGCTTCGTGGGAATCAGAGGGAAGCAAAATCCTTGCGCTCCTCTCCTGGCCGACAAGTTCGCCGGAGGGAACATACGCGGTGGCGGATTTATGGAAGTAGTCTATCGACAAAAAGTTGTCTGATAAAAAAAAATAGAGCACATATGCAGTTTGTTGAGGATATCTGAAAAAGTGAACAGTGCACTCGCCTAAATTTTGACCAGCGCTCAAGGTTCGTGAGAGAACATGCGCCCTTAGCTTGTCTGCATTGGCCCGAAATGTCAACCTATTGAGTGCTATTGAGGCTAGCAAATGATCATACTACATTCACACAATCGTGAAGGCATCTTTAGCTAACATACCAAGAAATACCTGGCATCGCATGCTTGCGCCATTTCCTGGCGGGTTAAGGCAGCGCTAACCTAGAGGCCCATGTATTTCATATACAAATATAGCCACAACGCCGAAAGATTACGCTTTGAACAATTTGTCATGCTGCTACTCTATTCCATTATATACCGCTATTCTTGTGCCAAAATTTTAATATGATGACGTGTAAACTGCAGGTTCCCCAGTCGAACAAACCTTTTGATATATTGTCACTACAGGTAGTAACCAAGTTAATCGAAGTGTACAGTATCTTCTTGGGTATAAACAAATCGTCATGATTGTATACATTAAATAGGATCCCTTTCAAATATTACGGCAACATCTGAAGCGTCCAAGATTTCTATTACATCTCTAGAAAAATATATTTCGGAGAAAGCTAACACCAATTTTTAGAAAACATAAAAGTTAAAACGAGCGTAATTTAAAACTGAAGAAAACTACAATAATTACCATTCAACTACAATAAACCACAATAATCGATATTGTGCCGGGTACATTTTGTTTTTTCTTGACATTCTTTTCTTGGGTTCGTGAAACCAATTTGGTTAATAAAGCGGATTCATTATTGTTTAGACGTTCACGATTATTTTCAGTACTCTGCTACTGAAATAAATAAGCTAGATAACAAACACAACTTCGCGCATTCGATAAATAAAATTATGAAGAAGTTTTCAAATTTCGTTTACTCATTATTATTGTTACGTGATTATAACAGTGCTTTTTGCTGTAAAGAATGAAAGCACTGCGATGAATAAACTATTTATTAGAGGACGATCGTTCTTGTGAACTTAACATTCAGATGTCAAAATTAATATTAAGGCGCGTACTAAATATTTATATTAAATTATTTATCCGAATCGCACCAAACACAACCAGCAAGCAAAAAAAAACACAAAAAACAATGAAAAGTGCGTATGGAAATACCCGACTTAATATTACGTTCTTCGAAGAGGACTGAAGCCCAAGATTTTGCAATAGCAGAGTCTTGTATTCGGCGGCCTTAAAGTTTGTATTTCTTCACCATTTAAAAATTCGGCCGATTTCAAAAGGCCCCTGAATGAGGCACGGGTGCCCCAGAGCCGTGCATTGAGAGAGTTTTGTCACTGGGAGGTGAGGGCAGAGCAAGGGCGTGCACCAGACGCAGAAAGAGTGCTTGACATGCTCTCTTGGCCAACCAGAAGCCGAAAAGAATCCCCTAGCGGTGGCAGCGAGAAAGTTTTAATCATAGGTATATAATTTTATTAGGCGCGTAAGAGTTATTTGTAGTAATCCTTCATGGTTGAAAATAGGGTACAAGTTATGTTTTCATCATGATCATGCAGAAAGGTGTAAGAAAGAATGTGTCGCTCAACTCTGTTTTGCTCGGACAGAGTGTGACCGCTCGGACGGCAGATTCCCGGCCCTCGGCGCCTGGCGCACGGATTATGTCGATCGTTCCGCTAGTCGCACTCTTCCACCATGAATATGGATGATCCCGATTGAAACATCACGTGCACCATATTGCCGCGAGTGCAGCTGACCAAGTAGGCAGCGCGCCCGTGGCCCAACGGTTATCGCGCTTGCCTTCTACGCAGAAGGGCAGGGTTGGATTCCTGGCCGCGGCTACACATTTTTGTTGAGGCTGTGCTGTGATGTTCTAGTAAATTCGAGAACCGTCTTGCTGATCCGAGGCTAGAATGTTCTACGCGCCGAACCTTCTACGCCGAATGATCCAGATGCCCAGGCGTGTACAAAGGGGCTCCGCGTTTCAAGCCGGACTCAGTTTCGCCCGAGCGTTCGACTCTACTCTTTCGCCGATTTCGACGCCCGCGACACTCTGTTGTTATCTTTCTTTTCCCTTTTATTTTTGGGCACAAGTTCGCCCTCATTAAACGTTTAGTTCCTTTAGTTATTCTCCGCCTCATCATTTGTCATTCGTGAAATTTTGGTGGAGGTGCGGGGTATTGCACTTTATGCCCGTTAAGCGTACCCCTCCGAAGACATCCCGGCCAAGCGACGTGCTCAGCCACGGAAGACTACCCTTCGCCGAAGAAGCCGCCGTACCAGAGGTCAGTCTCCCGAATTGGGTCTCTTGCCCGAGGACCGGAAGAAGAAGATCTCGACCATGACCACCCCACCCGTCGTCGTCCTGCCCGTCGCACTCCGGACTCCGAGGCCTTTCCATGGGGAGGTCCACGAGGACATCAAAGACTGGCTGCGACACTACGAACGTGTAGCCCGCCACAACGGATGGAACGACCGAGCAACGCCTCCAGAACCTATACTTCTCGCTGGAAGGCACCGCGAGGCACTGGTTTGAAAACCACGAGGCTTCGCTCACTTCGTGGGACATCTGCGTCACCGAGTTGAAGCGAACCTTCTCGAACCAACACCGGCGGCAGAATGCGGAGGACCTGCTCCAGACGCGGACACAAGCCCCCGACGAAAGTGTGACAAGCTACGTTGAAGACGTGCTACGACTCTGTACACGCGCCGACCCGCAAGCCACCGAGGAGAAGAAGTTGCGCTTCCTCATGAGGGGCGTCAAGAGCGAAATCTTCGGTGGCCTTGTCCGCAGCCCCCGACGACGGTAGACGGCTTCGTGGCCGAGGCGACCAACATCGAGCGAGCGCTGTCGGCCAGAGCTGTGCACTATCAACGAGTCGCCGGTGTGTCAACGGCTCCGGTTAGGGAGCCTTCATGTGCGCTTTGCTAGGGTGATGCCACCCTTTGTAATACCACTCGCCGCCAAACCAGCAGCCATTTTGGTTCACGGCGATAATTCGTGAGGGCTTATAACCTTCCCGGAAACAAGCACCTTATCTCACAAGTTCGGAGCAGCGTTGTGGAACCTACGGAGGGAGGATTAGCATTTTCGCCCCTCGGATGGCAGGACCAATGGACACAAAGGCCACTTTCCGGCGCACGGAGAAACAATGAGGAACAAAATGGCGGCGGAAGAGGGTGTGGGAAAGGAGACAGGCAGTTGGCATCACTCTATGCGAAGCGCCACATGAAGGCACTCTAGCTCCGGCTGTCTCGCCTCCTTGCTCCGATGTCGATGGTGTCGGCATCGAACACCTGCGGCAGATAATCCGAGACGTCGTCCGGGAGGAGATCAAAAGCTTCTACCTGCTGCCGCAAGCCCAGCTCCGCCCTCAATCGCCGAGATTGTCAGGGAAGAAGTTCATCAGGCGCTGCAGCCAGAAGTTCTCGTCAGCGCCACTCCCGAACCGCCCACGCTGAGTTACGCCGCAGCTACCCGACGACCACCGCCCCCAGCTCACCAGTATACGGCGCCACCCCGACGTGAGCCCCCAGCGCCACAGTATTCCCGACGCCAAGAAGATCGGGCGCACGTCCGCCCAGAACAAGCTGCGCCGCGAAAGACCGACGTGTGGAGGACGGCCGATCGACGCCCGTTGTGCTATCACTGCGGGGAAGCCAACCACATCTACCGACGATGCCCCTACCGCCAGCTGGGCCTACGAAGGTATGCGCCCAACGACCCTCGACCATGTCTCGGAGAGCGACCTCGGGACATCGAGGACTACCTCCGCCGCTCTTCATCTCCTGAGTCGTCTCCCCGCCGAGGATTCCGTTCACCGTCTCCCCGCCGCTCGCCATCGCCCTTCCGCCGGTCTCGCCGAGACAGCCTGTCACCCATCGCTTCCCGTCGGGAAAACTAGGCGCGGCAATGCCGGGAGGTGGTGTTGCCGAAGACGAACGATGCCAAGATCCTCCAAGATCGTCGGAGCTCTCCCACTCTAACGCCGCAACGCCCCGAATTGACGTTTCTGTAACAGTGTCGAATTCCCTCAACGTTATCATCGACGGCCACGACGCGACGGCACTCGTCGACACCCGGAGCAGACTACTCCGTTTTGAGTGGGAGACTCTCTCATCGCCTTCGGAAAGTTATGACGTCGTGGGACGGACCACAGATACGAACCGCCGGCGGACATCTCATCACGCCTGTCGGCAGGTGCACCGCTCGCGTTGAGATCCACGGTGAAACCTGCCCTGTCAAGTTCGTCGTTCTGCAAGACTGTTCGAGGGACGTCATTCTCGGAATGGGCTTCTTGTGTGAATACGGCGCCATCATCGACCTAGCAGAGAACAAACTGACGCTTCGGAAACCTGTTCCGTCGGCGGAAGATCCCAAAGCGACGTTAGCTGCAGTGCGAGTCCTTACCAGCCACGTGAACCTGCCGCCGCGGTCGAGCGTCTTTGTCCCCGTCGGGACCGAAGAAGCCACCTGCGGGCTAGCACTGTTGGAAGGAAGCGTTCAGCTTCTCCTTTGACGAGGGATTGGCATTGCAAGGGGCGTAACTGAGCTCCAGGACGGCCGTACCGTAGCCCTTGTCACCAACTTCCGGCAAGAATCGCAGCACCTTACAAAGGGTACAGCTGTGGGCTACGCCGAGGAAATTCAGGACTCGGCCACGATCGCCGTGATCTCAGAAGACGCCTCTCCGACGCAGCACAAGGGAACCACACCGTCAGAGCTCGACATCGACCCATCCCTCCCAGCCCCACAACGACGACAGCTGACTGACGTTCTCGCTGAGTTCAGTGAGTGCCTCGCCACATCGTCAAGGCTCCGTCAAACAGCGGTTGCGAAGCATCGAATTGTTACTGACGATGACGTGCACCCTATTCATCAGTCGCCGTACCGAGTTGCGGTGAAGGAGAGGAAACCATTCAGAAACAAGTTCAAGAAATGCTTGACGACGATATTATCCAGCCTTCAAGCAGTCCGTGGGCCGCTGGATAATCGTTGCCACAGATTATCTTACACGTTACGCCGAGACGAAAGCCCTTCCGTCAGGGACTGCTGTCGAAGTCGCCAAGTACTTCATCGAGTTCATCGTCCTCCGGCATGGCGCCCCCGAAGTCCTGATCACAGACCGAGGGTCATCGTTAATGGCGCAGTTGACCCAGGAGATCCTTCGTCTAAGCCAGACGGACCACCGTTGGACAACTGCATACCATCCGCAGACAAACAGGTTGACGGAGCGGCTCAACAAGACCATCGCCGACATGATCTCCATGTACGTCGACGGGGAGCACAAGACATGGGATGAGGTACTGCCGTACGTCACATTTGCCTACAATACGGCCGTAGAAGAGACCACAGGAGCGACGCCCTTCCAGCTTGTGTATGACCGGAAGGTGACGACTATGCTAGACTCTATGTTGTCGCACGAGCCTGTCGACGACGGAAGCGATGACGCTCAGGTGGTTGCTCAACGGGCAGAAGAGGTCCGCCAGCTAGCTAGACTACGAATTCAAGACCAGGAACATGTCGACGCCGGCCGATACAATCTTCGCCGGCGTGACGTCCACTTTCATCCCGGGGACAGAGTATGGGTCTGGACACCGATTCGGGGACGTGGGCTCAGCGAGAAGCTTCTGAAGCGCTACTTTGGACCCTACAAGGTTCTTCGCCGTCTCGGGGACCTAAACTACGAGGTGCTTCCCGACGGAACTAGACCATCAAGACGACGCCAACCACGACCCGAAGTAGTCCACGTCGTGCGCCTCAAGCCGTACTACGAACGATAGAACTTTGAACTCTCGCCAAACTGTGAACTGTGAACTGCGGCTCACGATTCTGCTGTCCTTTTGTTTTGGATTTGGTTTTTTCGTTTTGGGCTGCATCGGGACGGTGCACTTTTTTAAAGGGGGAATAATGCGTCGAGCGCAGCTGACCAAGTAGGCAGCGCGCCCGTGGCCCAACGGTTATCGCGCTCGCCTTCTACGCAGAAGGCCAGGGTTCGATTCCTGGCCGCGGCTACACATTTTTGTTGAGGCTGTGATGTGATGTTCTGGCAAATTCGAGAACCGTCTTGCTGATCCGAGGCTAGAATGGTCTACCCACCGAACCTTCTACGCCGAATGATCCAGATGCCCAGGCGTGTACAAAAGGGGCTCCGCGTGGCAAGCCGGACTCAATTTCGCCCCAGCGTTCGACTCTGCTCTTTCGCCGATTTCGACGCCCGCGACGCTCTGTTGTTATCTTTTTTTCCCTTTTATTTTTAGGCACAAGTTCGCCCTCATTAAACGTTTAGTTCCTTTAGTTATTCTCCGCCTCATCATTTGTCATTCGTGACAATATTTTCAATTACCGGTAGTTACTCCGATGCACTCATTATGTTTGTTTCTCGCGACCACACCAGGGTATTATTTCCGGCTTCTGGTTGGCCACATTCGAATTTGTGAAGACGCCCTGAAACGCGCCCAGCCCTCTTTCGGCCAAGGAGGCCTCCTAATTTGTCTCCTATACTCCTCTATAGGGACTATTCACTGGCGGCCACAGCTGTGTGCGCGAATGCTGAGCGCGTGCTGACGGCGAGCTTCCACAGTTCTTTTGCAACGTGCATTCCGCACCATCAAAAGTGTCGGTCTTAGCAGCCTATTGATGTGAGCTCGTTCTGAGCATGCGCTCTAAACAGCAACCACAAATATGGCGTCCAGTGAATACTCGCTATAAAGGGCCAAACTTTCTTCCCGCTCACGCTTGCACCGCCTTTACAGTTATTTTAGTTAGGTTAGGTTAGGTTAGGTAAGGCTAGGTTAGGTTAGGTTATGCCAAGGTGAGACAGAGTATGCGCTGATTATTCCAGAAAGCCACGCGTGTACTTAAGGGACCTCGCGTGGCGAGCCACGGTCAGTTCCGCCCCAGTGCTTGATCCTGCTCTTTCGCCGACATCGACGCTATCATTTTTATATTTTGTTTTGGGCAAAGTTCGCACCATTAGACTCTCAGTTGGCCGCATCATCATTTGTCATTCATGACAATATGCAGACAGCTACATCCACAGATTCAGTGCTACAAAAGTTCGACATCTCGTTGCTTTAGCGTGGTCATGGAAGGCCAAGTCAAGCTAGGTGCCGATTTTCTACCATACTGTGAAGTAAGATCTGTTTTGTGAGAGTTCGACGGATTACTTCTGTGTGGAAAACAGATTGTATTTCCCCCTGAAATGACTTCTAAGATCATTGCCCTGACACACGATGCACACCTGCGGTTCGCCTGTACCAAACAACGATTGAGGCTGTGGTACTTGTGGCCAGCCATGGATGTTGCTGTGGAACGTGCTGTTGACGGTTCCTTGACATGCAAGACAGCTGACAAGAGCGCAAAGACTTTGTTGCTCCTTTGAATTCAATACCACTTTCAGAACATCCATGGAAGAAGCTTGGTATGCGCATTGTGGAACCAATTAAGAAAGCGTCGCAGCGCCATTGCTTCGTCATCATAGTAATGGACTATTACAGTCACAGCCCGAAATTGCTATGCCAATACGGTAACATCAGACACAGTGACCAGCTTTCTGCTGCTCACTCTTTTCAGTCGTGAAGGTTATTCGACTAAGATTGTCTCGGATCACGGAAGTCAGTTTACATCAGCACCCTCGCGTTGAGACATGGAACGGGACTGGCACTCTCGCTATCGGCGCGTTCGGGAACAATAGCGCCGCATGTTGCGACTTTGCCGCTCCAGTCATCGGTCAGTTGTGCCACTCTTTTTACGTTGCAGCTGTACGCGTATGACAAGCGGGGTGCACGCATACCGGCATTTCAGCCAGGATGCTTTGTCCGTTTGGAGCTCCCGGGATATCATGCGAAAGGAAACCTGCATGATTCAAAACGAAGAAACAAACTATATCGTCGGCGACCGTATGCACTCCTACTCGAAGATGGAAAGGCTCGGAACGCAAGCAGGGTTTCTAATGTTTCATGTGAGGTTCTGCCACAACGTACTTCAGATAAAAACAACTGGTTGTCACCTGTGACCTCGTGGAGGTCACAGGTGTGCGTCGTGTGGCTGGAGTGCACAATGCGGTGGGCATTGTGCACTCCGGCCACACGATTTTACTCCGGCGGGAGAAGGGCGACTGACATCGAAGTGAAACGATCCAAATACCGACCGACAAGAACTGAAACCCCTTCGTCGGAATTGCAGGCAGCAACGACTTCAGGAAAGACTTGGAGACTACGTAACATGAACATTTCATTTTACGATCTGAGGTTTGGTGAACTGAATAATTTTATTATTTTATTACTACCGCGTTTTCCCTTTTCCGATGTGACAGGCATTTCTTTTTAAAAGGGGAAAATGTTGGGCCTAAAGACTATGTTGAAGTAGCGTGAGCATAGATATTCACCTCGACTACGTGGGCAGCCCAAAGGCTTCAATTAATTTCAACATCTAGCCTACTAGTTATTACCGCTTCATCTGTAGAACTCGTCGCAGCACTGCGAAAAGAACAATCTTTAACGAAAAAATAGTCAGAGTGCAGGCGAGCTGGTGTAAGTTGAACATGATTGTAAACCTGGAGACTGGGGCAGAAGAGAACACAACAGAAGGTAGAAAAAGAGGAGGCAACGTCTCAAACTCAGCTGCAAAGTTTATTTTGTACACGCCTTTTATACCACAATTCCAACGACCGTGTCACAAAAAAAAGAAACAAATTGACAAGCGGACAATGACATTTCGGTACACCTTCTCTTATCTCCTTGACCTCGTCTGCGAAACACTCACACAAAGGGCCACATTGTAGCACAACCACCGCCACCCGGCGAACGTCGGTGAATCACTACTTAACACAAAGAAAGGGTTTGACCTTGAAAGATGCGTTTCTCTAACAACTCAATCAGTCCAAAGAAACAATACTGGACACTGCTAACGGTCGGAACCTGGGGCCATCTCCAAAACTGAGAACGACATTGCCCTCCTACAACGAACCACAATAGGCTAAACACCTTGACTTTCTCGAGCATATCCAAGGATACACATATAAACACTGCTAATTAAAAAAAAAGAAACACAAAGAAAACATTACAAGCGTAGAAATTGTTTACATTCGTCCCCAAACTGCAATGACGCACTGACTTATACAGTTGCCAGACGTTTTTATCCGAATTGTTTCTTGTATTACACGTTTCATATGGGTAGCGGACATTTCCTCGAACGCCGTTTCATCGAACGCCGTTTCATCGAATGAACGGACATTTCATCGAACGCCGTTTCATCGAACGCCGTTTCATCGAATCGCTAAGGGTCGTTTCATCGAATTTTTCTGTTCCGAGTTTTGGGGCATAACAGTGCTTTATATATGTTTTACTTTGCATTTCTTAAGACTCATGTAGTCACTTGTGAAATTGTATTGAAGGTGGTGTCAAATTACTCAAAATAAAAACAATTGGCATAAAAAGAAATAAAAACAATTGAGTATGCGACTTACTGAAAAGCTTTACTCATGTACAGTCGGCACGGAATGAAACACGAACAAGGAGCGCATGGTTTTCGACCCACGCTGAGTCACCTAGAGACGCAACACCGAAGGTTTGGATGCACTGAGCAAGAGTCTAACAGGTCGAAGGAGGAGCCATCTTCTTGCAGCTCCCATCTGGTTCAGGTGGTGCAGCATCTAGCGAAAACCATGCACCCACTGTTCGCGTTTCATTCCGTGCCGACTGTACATGACTGAAACCACGACACTGCAGATAAAGGACAGACACTTAAAACACTTTTAAAAAGTGTTCGTGCTTTCTGTTTTTTTTTTCATTTTTAATTGTTTCATGTGACATGGAGAGGGGTCATTGTTTCATGGAGGCTTTCTTCTCGAAGCAGGATATATTCATGATGGAACTTATCTCGTCACTGCACCCTGTGTTATAAAAACAGAAACAAAACAAAAAACAAACAAAGAGAATTAGATGAAGTTGTGTATAAAAATTCAAATAAACTCCAAAATATTACAGGCTGTAATGTTGTTCGATGAAAAGGCGTTCGATGAAACGGCTTCTATGAAACGGTTCGATGATCGATGAAACGGCTTCGATGAAACGGCATTCGATGAAACGGAGTTCGATGAAATGTCCGGACGCAGTTTCATATCGTTACGTTCTTTGTGAATTATTTCCGTTTCAGACCAGTTGGCTTTACAATTATTACACTCTAGAAGGTGCCTTGCTAACTCGGAATTGGACGCGTTGTTTTTCACATTCCGTTTTGTGTTCCGTCAGTCTATCATTTACACATCTAGACGTCTGACCTACGTATTTAAATCCACACTCCAAAGGAATCTCATAAACCACAGAATTCTCACACGAAACCGACTTTTTGCGATGTGCCTTCTGGCAAACTTCCTGTTTCGATTCAAAAGGTGTAAGTTTGCATAACTTAAAATCGGATGTGAACACTGTTTCTACGCCAAACGTTTTCGCCGATGCTCTTATGTTATGGGAAATATCGTGAAAATACGGTATAGCAACTCGTCGGTTCCTCACACTCGGTTCATCCCGCTTTTCTTTGATTTGAATAGAAAGTTGTCGTTTTAGAAAAGTTTCCTCAAATCCCGCGTCCTCCAGTCTTCCCCATTGTCTTTTTAAGGCTTGACTCATGAAATGGGTACATGATCTTTTTAGCGCATTACCGATTAATGATTTCGCAACTCCCGCCTTAACAATTTTAGAGTGACAACTTTGTTTGGGAAGCACCGGTTTAGCCATCTTCTTACCATGAGTCAAGCTTTAAAAGACAATGGGGAAGTCTGGAGGACGCGGGATTTGAGGAAAATTTTCTAAAACGACAACTTTCTATTCAAATCAAAGAAAACGGGATGAACCGAGTGTGAGGAACCGACGAGTTGCTATACCGTATTTTCACGATATTTCCCATAACATAAGAGCGTCGGCGAAAACGTTTGGCGTAGAAACAGTGTTCACATCCGATTTTAAGTTATGCAAACTTACACCTTTTGAATCGAAACAGGAAGTTTGCCAGAAGGCACATCGCGAAAAGTCGGTTTCGTGTGAGAATTCTGTGGTTTATGAGATTCCTTTGGAGTGTGGTTTTAAATACGTAGGTCAGACTTCGAGATGTGTAAACGATAGACTGACGGAACACAAACGGAATGTGAAAAACAACGCGTCCAATTCCGAGTTAGCAAGGCACCTTCTAGAGTGTAATAATTGTAAAGCCAACTGGTCTGAAACGGAAATAATTCACAAAGAACGTAATGATATGAAACGTGTAGTACAAGAAACAATTCGGATAAAAACGTCTGGCAACTGTATAAGTCAGGCGTCATTGCAGTTTGGGAACGAATGTAAACAATTTCTACGCTTGTAATGTTTTTTTGTTTTTTTTTAATTAGCAGTGTTTATATGTGTATCCTTGGATATGCTCGAGAAAGTCGCGGTGTTTAGCCTATTGTGGTTCGTTGTAGGAGGGCAATGTCGTTCTCAGTTTTGGAGATGGCCCCAGGTTCCGACTGTTAGCAGTGTCCAGTATTGTTTCTTTGGACTGATTGAGTTGTTAGAGGAAACGCATCTTTCAAGGTCAAACCCTTTCTTTGTGTTAAGTAGTGATTCACCGACGTTCGCCGGGTGGCGGTGGTTGTGCTAGAATGTGGCCCTTTGTGTGAGTGTTTCGCAGACGAGGTCAAGGGAGATAAGAGAAGGTGTACCGAAATGTCATTGTCCGCTTGTCAATTTGTTTCTTTTTTTTTGTGAGACGGCGTTGGAATTGTGGTATAAAAGGCGTGTACGAAATAAACTTTGCAGCTGAGTTTGAGACGTTGCCTCCTCTTTTCTACCTTCTGTTGTGTTCTCTTCTGCCCCAGTCTCAGGTTTACAATCATGTTCAACAATCTTTAGCTTGAGACTTATGAACAAAATTTCTTTGCGAGAGGATTTGGGTAAACAAAAAGCGACATTGCACAGCTAGTAAAACAAAACATTCCTGTGCGCTAAAATAAGATGATGGGCTAGTTGGTTACACATAATACACGCTACAGCGCAAAGGACAAGGAAAAGAAAAAGACGTAGACAGGAGAAGCGCTGAAGAGAGAGAGAGAGAGAGAGAGAGAGAGAGAGACTGGCGTTTTAATAGAAGCGGTTAGCCTAACATTGATGTGTTGGCTTTGTTGCTCACATACAACCTTACTCATGCATATTCATATTCACACATATTGTCCTAGAGCAGCACTTATGTGCGCTCCAAAGTACGCAATTACATCGGGAGCATCGTTCGGTTAAGAAGATATGGTCAAAAATGTGTAAGCAGAGTCGTCGATTTTAAGAAGTCGGGTAGAAAGCGCTCCGTCTTTTCAGGGCGTGATCGTGAACCGCTAGGAAAAGTCAGGTCATCTGCAGTTGCATGTGCCACGCCGATCGCCCGGAGACGCTGGAAAAGCGTATCTCGTCGTGATTCAAAGTTTGGGCACTCCAGAAGCAGGTGATTTTGGTCTCAGTGGACGGCACATGTTTAGCAAAGCGGAGACTGCGTGACTGCGATCTTGTATAACCACGTGGGTGTCCTAGCACTTCTTGTACGTAATCTAAACAGGGTTGTAGCTTCCAGGCGCGATAGCCCTTTCGTTATGCGTGGGTAGTGAGCATCTGTATCAAGATGCATAGACGCAATGTGTCGGCGAACAGCTGCTCTATGTTGGCGAGGGTCGTCAGGTGGTTCGAGCGACGGGGTCCGATGATGGGCTTCTGCGGCTAACCGATCAGCAGCTTCATTTCCTTTAATCCCAATGTGCGACGGCACCCACTGAAAATGCACCACGAATCCGTTTGCTTTCATATGTTGGAGGGTAATTCTGGCCCTGCTGGTTGTCGTTTCGGTACACATGAGAAGTCGTCGAATAGCACATTGGGATTCTGTGATCACCACTACGTTTCTAGGATGGTAACGGCTTAGTGCGACGAGTGCCTCTGTGATTGCCACAACTTCAGCTGTGGTTGAAGAGACCATGCAATGGAATTTGTTATTCCATTCGCACTGAAGTTCAGGGATGACAAAAGCAGCTGTACTGCTTCGTAATGATGCATTCACTGAGCCATTTGTGTAAACTCGAAGAAAGTCTAGATAAGCCACAGAAAGGTGGTCTTCTGACAGAGCCTTGGCCACAACTTGTGAAGTTTTGCTTTTAGAGTGTAACATTGGAATGGTCTCTCTGCAGATGGGCCCATTTTCAATCCAAGCGCTGAACTCACAACTGACGTTTAATGGAAAGGTTGTGAAGGAGAAGAAAGAGGTTACGGGTACCTTTAAATTTCAATTAAAGGAATGTCTATCTAACTATAATATTAGCGCTCTGACGTGTTGTTCAATTTAAAACCTGATACATATTATTATTTACTTATTCTCATGAGTATAGCGATTAGGCTGAATACAGGAGACATTCAAAATTTACACTTAAAAAGAGAAGATGACGGTAACTCTAAGGCAATATTTACACATAAAAGAAAGAAGAAGGTAGATAAGGGACACTAATTCAAAAATAAACTGCTTCGCAAACCTGTGCACGCACCTTAAATTCACCATAATATCCAACAATCATCATCTCAAGTTTAAAGAAAACGAAAAACGACATGGGCATGCCTTGCCCGCCTTGTGCCACAGGGCCTCCGGGCCTATACGCCTAAACCTTTCCATTGATTAACCCAGCGATGGTGACATAGTGGCCACAGTGGCCATAGATGCTACACTGCCAGTCATTGTGAAAGCAGCATGAGGACCCGGCGTCAGTGTTCAGCACCAGACAGCTGATTGACCGCAAGTTCAGCGCCACGCCGCGACACGTCGCATCTTCCATCACCCGGGCTTCAACGGAGTGGCATTCCCCGTAGCCTACAAAATCTTTACTGCCAGATTCAGAGCCCCGAGGTCTTTGTTATTGGACTGCTTGACGCTCAACTCTGAAACCCTGTCTGCGACGCGCTGTGTCCCGTTGCCCGCCGCTGGCTGAACCAGGACCGAACGATGGAGCTCTTCTTGCTTGCCTACTCTGCCGGCGTCAGCATGCCGACCGCTGGGACATACGCACTCTTCGAGCCCAAGGTCTGCTCGAGCAGTCTGCAGTACGCCAAAGACGTGTGCAAGAACCTCGCCGCACACGATGATGAACGGTGAGAGGTGATGCGTGTGCTTTTCTCTCTAGTCATTTCTGTTCTTTTATCTCATCTTTGCAAATCAACTTTATATACACTGAGTGACATATCTGGCGCCAAAAGGCAATACGATCGGCGTTGCTTTCTACGCTTTGACAGGGTACGAGAAACACCTACTTTTTTCAACTAATGATAAATTCCGCTGGTAGATTTGGAGCTGTTGCCGAGCGTTTTCTTTGTAAATATTTATGCGTGCAAAAACGTGTAAACGCGAGCTAGCTTTCGCTACTCTAAGCCCGGGAGCATGAAGCGGTTTTGGATCGTTCCAAATCTACCAGCGGAATTCTTCATTAGTTAGTAGCTTGAACGAGCATAGTTCAGTGCATAGGTTGAGAAAAGCACTTTTGTTGTAAGACAAAATATTTAAAAAACCGTCGGTGCTTTGTATATACTAACCGCGCCGAGCTGTACATTTTTTGACGTTGCTTCTCAAATATGCTGGTGTGTTATTTGTGGCAGCATTTTTCAACTGTGTTACTATTGCTATCTTCACTGATACTTCGAAGCAAGCAAGCAAGCATGCTGAAATGAAATCGCCCATTCCCTTAGACACTGGCGTCACGAACGAGCGGTTTGTAGATCATATTTTAATAGTGCAGATTGCTGGGTACCTAATTTTTGGAGAGACGACACCTGGTAATGTGAGCCTTAAAGTAGCTCACATTTAAGGGTTATTCACAGGAGGGATGCTTTTGGGGAGGGATGGGCGTGACATCAGTGATCGGCAGAACCAGTGGGACTCCCTCCTCGACTCTAGCATTCACACAAACACCCGGGAGGCGAGAGGGATGTCAGTGGTTTCAGAGGCTCTTAGCGGTAGCACTCTCGACAACAGGCCTCGGTGCGCGCTGGCGAGATTAGACAAATGGAGGTGTGCATGAAACGGCGATACGGGATTATGGCAGCAGCGCTGTTAGATGCAGAAGAGGACGAACTGCTTCCTTCTAAAAGAAAGATGCTTCTTGAATGGGTGGCTGCAATGCAAAGGACGTGGAACCGAAAACCAGTTGTATGAAGAGCGGCTTGAGGGCGGCATTGATGAATATTGAAGACTTTTTCGGGTGCCTCGAACGACACGAGCAACAGCGTAAGCCACAAAAAGTTAAGCGATCGCGATTACACCGCCGGCATTTCGCTGAGCAAAATCTGTGAAGTTGAACATATAGAGGTATTTAGCTGACAAAGTGGAGAATAAAGAACAGGACAGAAAAAAGCGCCACTCACAACTATGTTTGCTGACAAAAAGAGAAAGAGAAAGAAAAAAAACCCGAATGATCCACCGCAGATTCGTGCATCTACCACCAGCCCCGTGAATAATAGTGGCATAGTGGCTCGTTCATTCATGCGGCTGATGGTAGATGCACGAGTCCGCGGTGGATTCACTTCTCTTTATTGTAATTGGCTGGATCGCGGATCGGGAGCCCGTCGGTGTCGCCACCAGTGGCCACTGCTTGACACCAAGCAATACACGCCAGTCTATGGGAGAAACGCACAAAATTAAGAATATCGAAGCATGTACGCTGTGCTCGGAGGCGAGTATTTTATGGTGTGCTGTGATCCTTATGTCGGGTGTTTGGAGATCAAATCGATATTTGTCGAACGTTCGAGCGCCGATTAAAAATATCAAACGTGCCGGAGCACCTTCGGCTGAGCTGGCAAGCTTGCTTTCGTAGTGGAGTAAACAAGGGAACTTGCCGTCAATGAGACCGTACTCGGGGAAGTCCAGAAGTTGTTGAATGACAAAGCATTAACATCTCGACAGCGGCTTTCCGGGATTGAGCGATTTCCGCATAGCAAATCCTTCGAGCTTGTCGTCTGCTAAGCCCAACTCAACAAGACCGCCACCGGCTCATCGGTAACTCTAGGGAACTCTCGCCTCATTGAGCTGCACTACATTTTTCGTCCAGTGGAGTCACCCTCGACCACAAAATATTTATTTATAAAAACTGCGAGGGCTGTAAGTTTTATTGTTTGTACGGCAAGCTATTTGACGGGCTTGTCGAAAAGGCAGCCAAAAGGTTATAATGCCGGCAACAGCTTAGAAGCGGTGGAAATGACACTTTTTCTCGTTTTTTCCCATAGTGTCCCATGCATTTAGTGGTGTCAATCAATTGCCGCCGGTGGCGACACTCGGCCCCAGCTGCCGAGGTCACAGTCTGCGATCCAGCCTACTACAATAGAGATCAGTGGGTGGATCATTCTGTTTTTTTTTTCTTTCTCTTTTCTTTCCTGTCAGTAAACATAGTTGTGAGCACGACAGGCTTTATAGGGGCGACCAGGTCACTCCGCGTTTTTCTATGGGAGCTCGCGGGCCAAGAATTATCACGTGAACGGCTTGGACGAGCCGAGTGTTCCGCTAGGCGCCGCCCTAGCTCACCACCGAAAGCGCGGCGGCCGCTATGGATGGCAATAGGAACGTGTGGAAATAGCGTTAATTTCAGATCCTTTGTGCCGCATTTAACAGGCAAGCGCTAACGCTAGCACATAGCGTGTAAAGAATAGGTTAAAATGAGCCAATGTATTATAATTTTCTCGAGCAGAATAGTTAGTATTGTGAGCTAAGCATCAGGAGGGTGTACGACTTGTACAGGATGGTGCATCCAGTCCACCTGCTAAAACCCACTCTGTGACCGGAATAAAAAACAAAATTGCGGTGGCTTAGCTCGGCTTTGTTGGGATATACGTAGCGTGAGCTTATGCGCACAAAATGAGAGGCGCTATCAAGCAGCTCCGGTGCAGCGTCAGACTTGGCTACTGCGCAACGGAGGCACACGGCTGGGCACGCGGCGGCGCCAGTGCGTCTGCCGCGCGCGCTATGACGTCACTCCTCTGGAATGCGAAGACCGGCGAGGCGCGTGCGGTGGCGGTAGAGCTGGCGGCGGCGGCGGCTCCGGCACGCCAGCTGTGCGCCGTGTGACGTCCCTGCTCCTCGCGCTTGCGCAGCACGGAGTACGGCTCATTATGAGAGCCACGCGAAACTGCTCAACCTCGGCCAGTGTAACTAACGCTACAAAAATCGAGTTAGGTGCTCCGCAGGTGGGCCATGACGCTCTTGGTGAATGTTCAAAGTGAGACATTGTCGATTGGTTGTGAACTGGTGGCTGCGCGTGGGGGGAGGGGGGTGCGAAGGGGCGCGAAGAAGTTCTAGTGACGAAGCGTACGGGTTAAAAGGGGCTGCACTCCACCAGTGCGACTACGCCGCTGAGAGGATGGTAAAAGGAAGCGAGGAGTCCGGTAGCAGAAAAGTGGCTAGGAGCCGCGTGGTCGCTTCTTGACGTCGATGTTGAAGCGGGTTCCTGCCGACTGAACGAAGGAGGAGCGGTGCTCGATATGATGGTGTTCGGAGGCCAAGTTGACGCCTCATAATAAGGCAGAAAGCGCGACATTGCACCGACTCGAGGGAGGCAACAAGTTGCCTGGTTGCCGAATCCTACACTGAGCAGGGAAACTCCAGGATGGGCAACACCAGTGCTGTGAACAGCAATCTGGGCACATCGCGACTGGCTCTTCTTGTGGACCGAATGACGAAACCAAGGAGTCACCTTTCCTCGGACACGGCGTTTTGGACATAGCGATAGAAATCGAAATGCTGGTCGAGGATGACACCTAGGAGGTGGATATGCGTTGTTCTTGGGATCTCCACTCGATTATGGAAAAGTGTTGGAGGGGTCAAAGGTTGGCGAGAGGCAGTGATGTGCATGGTAGTGCATTTCGTTTAAGTTTAGGGGAAGTTTGTTATCTTTCGACCAGAGAAGTATGCGATCTCGATCAACTTGTAGCTCTGTACCGAACGTACAATCGCAATAACGATGAGAAAAGTCCTTAAAGTTCAGCCGATTATCCTCAAAACGTCGCCGGTCGTGGAGTGGACACACACAGATACACACGCGAAAGCGTCTGCTAATGTGGTAAGCTACAGAGCCAAAAAAAAACGCGGTGGCGGTTTAGCGAACTAGAGAAAGTGCTAAATAAGCAAAAGCAAATGCGGCGCGCTCGCGCTGCCTCGGGTGACCTGGTCGCGCCCTAATAAAGCCGGTCGCGGTTGTGAGTGGCACTCTTTTCTGTCCTAAGCAGCTCGGAGCACGAGGAGCGAAAGCTCGAGCAGCAAAACCCAGGGATCTTAAGTTCCCCCACCCCTGCCCGTTTCGATCTGGATGAGTGTCGTACCGCCGTGCGGTCGTGTATCACTAGTGCGTGGTGCACGTTAAAGACCCCAGGCTAGCGGTTGTACTGCACTGGCTAAATTGCTTATCTACAGGTAACAATGTCGCCAACTTCTGGCGGACTGAACTCCGGCTGTATAAACAACGAACGACTAATTCCTTTTTGTTTTGTTTTCTGTCGTCTTCTCTCTACTTTGTGCGCTTAATTCTTCAATATATTGGACTACCAACTAGCCCAAACGTCAACTTAACTTCTGTGTAAAATTGCCAGACACGCTGACAAAATACCGCCAATGCAAAGGGGTACCACGCCAAGGCGTTTCTGCGGCCTGAACAAAAGATCCCCCATTTCGCTGGGATGTCCACGTCAGCTTGCTTGCACTGCACGAGCGCAAGTGCTCTGCAGGGACACTGAAAGTCCGGAGCCGGCTGTTGTAGCTTTCGCTACGCTCGAACGTCCAGCGGCAATGAAAAGCGTTTCTGTCTATTTTTTAATTTGCATCGCGTTCGCTCGAACTAGTGTGTGGGACTCTAGCAATATATTAAACATAAAATAAAGAAGGAATCTCATATATTTTGAGCATACTAGATGAAAGAAGTTAATAGTTTTGGGCACATATTTTATTGTTGATGATGTCATTGGCCTGTACCAATAGAGAACCGAAACGACAAGAGAGTGCAACAACCATGCGTGATCTTCCTAATTGTTGGAATTTTCATTCAGCTATGAAGAACGCCCCACCGATTTACGGGTGCCCCAAGTAAAAATTTGAGCTCGAGTCACGTGCTTGAAAGGACCATACGGAGTCACGTGCACCTATTCAGCAAGTCATACTTCTAGAATTATATGTCTAGACTCTAGACCAATGTCGTCACTGAACGCTCGTGTTTGACACCTGATAGGCATGCCCTTCAAAGCAGAATTTAGTTTTCTTCTTCTCTTTGGAGTGCTCCTCTAAAGGGACCATGAATAAATTTTAGGCTGGAATAAATGATTTTAGATTAAGATCCTACTTATTGCATGTCGTTTAGTGGGACAAGAGAAAGAGGGTAGAACGTAAGAGGCCTGCTTTTCTGTACAGAAGATTTGAAAATAGAGCGAACTCTTTCGTACCTCCTCTCCTTCGAAAGTTCTCCGGCTTTTCACTGTCATACATCCGCGGTACCCAAAACACGAAAGCCGGACCCCAGCTCACCCATTGGACGCGAGCACAGTGAGTCACAATCAGTCCGTCGACGAATCAGAGTGTCGACGAATATTTGGATTGGCATTCGTGGCCAGTGAGTGTCGTGACGGAGCTTATCGTCACTTGCGATTGACAAGCGAATGACAAGCTTGCGCCGTATTCTTAAAAATCACTGTACGAGCTTGGAGCAATCGCTCTTGTGCCCAAGCACGTCACGACCACGTGATCTCTCATTTCGCAATGGCCAACTCTGTGGCACATTTCGAGGAATAAAATGTTTTTAAGGAAATATAAAAATTCCAATTGATTTATATTCTATGATACCCAGACAATCAGCGTCCTGGGGAACATTACAGTATTTTGTCAAAAAAGCAGAAATTGTTAATTTTGCGAATGTGGCACAAAAGATTCAATGCAAAAAAAAGAAGGTAAAGACGTGCATTAAAATTATACGCGTTCAGAAGTTTAATTACTCCTTATTGATATTCTATGACTGTAATCTAAAATATTCCAGGGGAAACATTGCTATGTCTGTTGTTGTTCACTGGAAATTCTAATTTTAGTACATGCGCCGATGCGTGGATGTCCAAGAAAGTTGGGGATGTTTTGAGTTAAGGAGTACAAAGTAAAAACAAATGATGTCACAATCCATTTAAAGGGCGATACAGCAAGTTTTGTACTTTCAGTAAATACCGCGCAGAAATATTTCTTCACATTCGTAAACTAAAAAAAACAAAAAAAAACGCGAGTTAAGATTTATTTTTACGCAATGGCAGTCGCAGTTCACTCCCTCAACTCGCAGCCAGAAGAAGCGGCCACGTGATCTGAAGCTTATTAAATGCCGCCAATGTTTATTACAGTCACACGCTGGGGGTTTGCAAATTGTAGGGCGTACGCTGGGTCCCACACATTGGTAAAAGAATACTGAACCGATATTTTGGGTGAAAATTGTTGGTCATAATGGGATTTTTGGCGCACAGATTAGTTATAAGTAGGGCTCCGTGTTTTCGGATAGAACGGAAAAACTCCGAAAAACACCCGCCGGTAAAATTTTCGTAAATTCGGATTTATCCGATAAACCCCGAATTGTTATGTGCCCATTCCACCCCCCCCCCCATCCCCCCCCTCAACAAAAAAAAAAAGTTTTTTTTTTTTTTTACAATTTGATTAGCGCAGGATTAATGGTACTGGGAAAATGACACCATAATTATCTTTCAATCCTCGGACCGCTGTCAAAGGGGGTCTTACGGCTTGTCTCGTCAAGGTTGGTTCAAGGAAACAGGTCATCGTACCATTCGTGTCACGACAAAAGCCACTCTTTTGGGTTCCAGTTTGGGCCATGGGATTTGGGATTTAGAGAAAGGAGAGGGTATGTTTCTGGGGGTAACAGTGAAAGCTATGGACCATAGAGATTGTAAAAAATAAGGAAGAGGGGCAGTTGAAACTTCTCCATTACATCCTTAACCACTCCACCTCGCGCGGCCGCAGGATAGACTGATGGGATGACTACGAGCTTCCTTGAGGCTACCTCCGGCAGTTTATTGATTTTAAGGTATCGACATTTATCGAAGCCACACTTGTGTGCGACTTTTGTCGTGGGACAAATTAGTATCGCCAATGACACCAACGCCAAATTCAACTGAAGAAATCTTAATTGATACAAACGCATTTTATTTTTTATCTGGCATACGTCTGAATCCGGTCATTTGTTGTTATTTTAATAGGAAACTGCGAAATTAACCTCGAATTTCGGAGAATTGGAAATTTATCAAAAATAAACTCAATAAACACCGAATTTTCGCTAATAATAAACTCCGACAAACACCCTCCGGATTTCACGAAAAATAAACTCCGAAAACCCGGAGCCCTAGTTATAAGTTACGTTCTCTTGAGCGAGATTGTGACCAAAATGTATTAAATAAAAATATAAATATGGTACGCAACCCCTGGCGCGCCATTGTGGAAGCTCACTTCGTGACGTCATCTGTGCTGCCAGCTTGGGAAGGCGCTTTTCCCGGTGAAGGTTAAGTGGCGCAAGCTGTCACCCGTTACTAAGTGGTACAATTTATGTGCCCGTTTATTATGCAATAACAATATCTGTGTATGTATGCATAGCCGCTAGACATCCATCCATCCGGTATTTGGCAACCTCGGCCCGTTCTTTGCTCTTCAAGCGTGCTCCTACCTGCTCGTACCTCAAGCTCGGAGATCGGTTGTGCTAGAGCCACTAAATGAGCTACGCTTAGAGTATCGGAGCTCTGTTCCCGGACATTGTTGTGGGCGCCGCCATTTCGGTGCTTGAGCAGAGCAGACGCAATTGCCGATCGTCATGATTCAAAAGTTCGACTTCCTCTGCATTAGATTCGGTGTTAGGAAGCTGAGGTAATATTGCTTTACTCTGTCGCGAACTGTTCAAACAATTGTGGAGGACGGAAAATCGTTTCTTGTGATTCCAGATAAAGCTTCGGATAACTGGCAACCATGATTTTAAGCCACAATATGGGCAAATGTCGTTACTATGAAGTGTAGCTTATTTAGTGGCTCTATTTTGTGCTACGGCGACGTAGCACAAAATGTGTGTTGTTTTGTCGCTTCATGGGTTGCTCTCTAGTTTTACTTTCTTAGGTGTTACTCCTTTATGCAGAGTTTTTCTTTATTGTATGTGTTGATTTTGATATTTTGCCTCTCCCCGTCAAGTGAGTTTCCTTTCTATGCTGAACACTCACCTTGTCTGACCTTGCCGAATGGTGTGACCGGGGGAGGGGAAGGGGGCTGTTGCTTTGTCAGGTATTTTGTTTCGTTTCGTGACGGCCCCCTTAGACAACTGTACTACCCGTCGGCTTCCGCCACTCAAAAAAAAGAAGAAAAGTTTTAATTAAAAAACAAAAACAACACGGTTTTGTTTTTTGCCTGTAAGCCGTTAGGATGGCATCCTTGCAATCCTATTACCCGGCATGAAATAAGAAGTTTCGTTGTTTCGCTGCAGCTACAAGGTGTACCGCCACACAAGGCACTTCATCCTTTCTCGGATGCCGTACTCAGCCTGCTGTCTGCGGGCATGGCAATCCTGGCGGGTCCCGTATGCGACCGCTACGGCTACAAGTATGCTACGCACATTCCTCATAGCGATAACCTCTTCAGAGTTCTATGAACCTGGCGTCATCCCCGCTTATTCCTGCCGATACATTCGATGTAGCGAAATATTTGCTTTACAAGGTACGCGCTGGGCAACAAGGCCACCACATTTACAACTGAAGGGACGTCAAAGGGCGGAGTTCAGACTAAGGCACAGGAATAGGAGCCTAGCCAATACCTCCTATAAGGCAAGGCCTGCGCATTACGTCATCGTAAGTGGATCCCCGCCTGGCGGCGAGGCTGACGCACGCTAGGTGGTGTTACTTGGATTCACTAGTGATGACGTTCGGGAGGAAAGGCGTAGGCGGGCTTTGTCTTCTAGGTGGTACTGGCCTAGACCAGCAGCAGGCTTTTGTTGGTGCGGGAAGTGTCGTGTTGAAGGCACTTTCCAAAGTCGATCGCGCCCGTGCCTTTGTTAGCGCTGCAGTTTGTGAGCTGGACAATAACAACGGAAACAACTGTTTGTGGAATCTCAGGTAACATCTAAAATGCGCAGGCACAACTTTGATTGTCGCTCGAGGCGTGCGAGGACAAGGACACCCGCAGTTTTCACTTTATTGCCACAGACACGTCATGTGTCAATGCTGTGACTTTAATCTCTAGAATTGGTACGAAAGTCGTCATATCGTCAATATTAATCAATCAATCAATCAGTATCACAATCAATCAATCAATCAATCAATCAATCAATGATAACTTTATTGTGTTTCTCAAACAGCTTTATGGGCCTTTTTTAGAGTTGCACTTGACATAATAAAACAGCACTGAACTAAACAAACTACACGGCAATCTTGACCACTATACTATTCTTGAACTTTTTAAAAGGTATAAGAAAAGTCCACGTGAAGGTTGAAAACTTTTTGTACATGAGCCTCATCCGTGTCAGCAGAGGACTGGACTCTAGATAAGAGGGTAAAAGAAAGGAGTAGACCTATTTTGTCACTGGGGACATGAATTGAGATTCTACTCAATAACATGTAGCATGAATGTAAAGTGGGCGTAACGATGCTTCGATTTTATGTTATTCACGTCCACTTTGACTTTTTCTAGGCTACTCAAGATTTTTCTAAATATTCACCATTTTCCGAAAGGCCCTCTCAACGTTACTAAAACACAGTTGGGAAACTCACCCTTGAAACATGGACCGCTGGCGTCCACCGACACCAAACTAAATGCGACAACAGCGCCATTCTTTGGCAACGAGTTGAAAAATGAAAGTTGCTCTACATAGCTACCAGAGTGACTGAAACTCCCAGACTCGAGGTGCCAAGATGGAGTCTCAATTTAGTTTCTTTACTGTGATCACCATGAGCTTTTAGAAAGCATGTTTTTGCGTAAAAACAAACGGAAAAAGCTCTTTTTGTAGGATTTTGTTTGGATTGGTACAGAATGGCAGAAGCGTGATGTTCGCATAAAGCTTTAGTTTACAAGGTTTTGCGGCACAATTAATAATGTTTTTATACAAGCATGTCTCCCCTTTCATTTCAGGTAGCGCGTTCCGACCTGGGCGCCTGTATGTCTGATTTCTCTCTTGTGCCCGTTGTGTTTTGCGCCTCACACCATGATTTCTAACTTCGGTGGTCAATCGCGGCGCGTCCGCTTGGCAGGTGGGGGTTGGCAACCCTGAAATCCCTTCTACTGTATACGTTTCGGCGCCAAAATGGTCGATCAAATCCAAAATTGAATAGTAACAGATGGACGGTATTGATTGCGATACTCTGGTGCAGCCGCGCAGTTCCTTGAGTAGCCGCTGCAGGAGAAATGGCGGCGTTGCGATCGTGTTAAGTTTGCTTCTATATAGTACTGATCGGAGCGATATTTTTTTTAATGCAGGCTACTATGGCAGTTTTCCAACTTAGTATTCTGGTAACGTTGGACCACTTTGAGAACCTGCCCCTTAAAAGTCACTGAAATAAACAATATTTTTTTTCAAAGAGATATGTATATTAAAAATATTTTACCACGAAAAATACATTCCTTTAGCAACGTTTACGCCACTGGACGCAATTTAGGTTCAGAATGTGGAGGTCGCAGCACGCTAAGCCCCGCCCCGTGCTTACAAGGTGCTTACTTATCTCATTCGCTGGAGAGATGATTGACGGGGGAAACGTTGGTTGTAAATTTGTATCTTCGTTGCCATAATAGTGTTTTAATTGATTATATTGCATGGTTGAGAAGCAACCAATTAAGAAAGAGTCATTATTGTTTTAAAATATATTCTGAGATTAGTTCTGCTTTGGTTTGAAACGTTAACAAACATGGCTGCCGGCGGCTTCGGTGTGCCGAACGAGCGTAGCTCGTTGAGCTCGTTAGTTTTATAGGATGCGGGTGGTTTTGAGTTCATAGAGGTGTTTAGAGGAAGATCTTACCAACCGACATAGTTTACAGCAAACAACTGTCGCAAGTACGCGCCTTCGGAAGCGCTGTGCGGATGCTTGTTTCTTTAGCGGGACTGGCCTAAGCCTAGCGTCCCACATTAACTCTGTTGATCGATCTGTCTTGATTGTCTTCTTTGCGAGTGTTGATGCCGAATAAAGATGTTGGTTCCCGTAAAAGCGGCCCCGCTGCTCTGTGAATCGTGCAGCCGTCGTGACTGCGACCATGGTTTCAATACGAACAAGATGCCTACACATGTATGAATTTGGCGAGCCATTTGGCTGGGGTCTATCGGACGTTTGGTTTGTATCAAGTTAGTGCCACGTATGTTCCCGTCATTTCGCTCTCAAGTTTTACAGTTGCAGCCTGTCCTGCCAAAGCGAATAATTTTAGGTAACGCTTTAATTGTGCGTTATGACGCTCTCTCACTTTGCTCGCGGATGCCATGCGAAGAAAAAATAACAAGAACATAAAAGTTAAAACGACTGCATATTTATTTTGTTGCTTATATTAGTCTCCTTGGTCGCTTTTACGGCACATCGGCAGACGCGGACAGACGCTTGTATTGAACCGTCGCTCTTGCACGATGGAACGCTAGAACGCCGCTTTCATGATCGAGTCTTGCGAGCGTTGCATAAGTTTCTAGACGGGGGCGGAATAGCAGACGGACGAAGGCGAAAACGAACGCCGACGGCAGCGTTCATGTCCGCATCCTACGGGCATGGCAGACGACGATAGACGGTGGTGAAGTAGCAGACGATGCCGGAGGCTGCCGCGCGTCTGCTCGCACAACTGGCAGGCGTTGTTAGACGACAGACTAGACGCGCCGGATATCGGGAAAGGGAGGCACCAGACGACTTGCTAGCGTGTTGGGCCAAGCAGCCAAGCCAATCCAGTAGTAATGGGCGGGGCAACTGATCTGTGCGGGGCAAGGGGCCTTGACCTCCACCTAAAGTTCGTCCAATGGCGTAAAAATTGAGCGTAAAAATGTTTCTTCTCGGGGAAACATTACGAAAAAAAAAACGTGTCCCATTTATGCTCTTTAAAAAGCTTTTCATTGCAGTATTCTTTTACGCCACGATCACACTGCTTATACATCGCAAAAAAGACAGTCTGCGGACACTGTTCTGGCGCGTGTTCCTTCCTTGTGTTCCTGCCACACTGGCCAGACAAAAACTCTATTCAGACATGTTCGAAGTATACATATGTGTGCAGCAAGCAAGCTTAGGACATACCCGAGGCGTAAGATAATTCCTGTTATATCTGCAGCACGCACCGTTTCATTCGCAATATTGCACGAGCAGTTCAGTGCGGATTTAGGAGAAACTTTAAAAATAGCGCTACATTTTTTGGAAGCGAAAGGAACCACTGACGTTGCTGACGTACAAAAAACTCTATGAACTCTAATTTATGGATATAATGTACAATATTAGATCTTCATGTTTCATGGTTTAGGCTCTATTTTCGTTGCGTAACTGATGTAACGGGCGGGGTACGCTGTAGCCATTATAAGGTACAGCATAAATTGGTTTCTTTAAGGGGTACTCCGGCGTTTTCTTCGTAGTCCCTGACTTGCCTGAAAACGTACTAACCACGCCAAGAAACATTGCTGAAATAGTAACCTAAATATTGGGACAAAAGAAACTTTTTTTTTTCGTGAACATATTGAATTTACAATTTTCGTTCTCACCATCTTTTTCAAAGTACAAGCCTCTGCTGGCAACAATGAAAACGTGACGTCAGCGGAAGGCAGGGGTTCACTCTTCGGACTGTAGAATTTGTTTCCAAGTGACTACAAGCAGTTTCCTGTTGGGAAATGAATGCTTTGGAAGCTCGCTCCAGCACCGGCGCAGCAGGAAGATACGAAATGCTCGGAATAGTCCATTTTTAGACTTCCACTGGACCTGCACGCCTGCCTTTCACAGTCGTCACGGCACTGAAAAGCGCGGGTATATTTGAATTTTGGTTTTGGCTTCATTTTCTCTTACCGATTTCTCAATAACTATTTTGAGCTTCGCGATGCTAAATAGCCTACCGTACAGGGTAAACGCTGGCTATTCCGAAAATATGGTTATTTGGGCTAGCTAGAAAAAATCGCCCGAGTACCCCTTTTAAATATAGCGCTGCGACTTAGTACAGGGGTGTCAGTTGGTAGTACAATTTGTGTGTCACATTTTGAAGCCACGAACTTACTTGAGTAAAGAAGTAAAAATATAAATCGAGTGCCTCTTTGCATCTCCGCAGAAGGCCGTCGGCGGCGAATGCCACATAGTCTCGCATACTTAGCCGATTGGTAACCGTCGTCGGCATGTCGTACTTAGTCTAATCTACTTAGCCTGAAGGCAGCCATTGGTGTCGATTCGCTCTAAGTAAAACGTACGTAATCCGCATGCGACTGTAGGAGGCGAATTATACTCAGTCCAGTATACTTCGTCCTCAGACTACAGTTCGGGGCGATTGGTACTTAATCCATCATGATTAGTCCGCAGGCGGCCGTCGCCAGCGCGTTATACAGTCCGCCCCCCCCCCCCCCCCCTTTCCCCCGAAACAAAAAAAAAAGAGAGAAAAGAAGAAAAAAAAAATGTGCAGGTTTTGTTTTCTTTTTCCGCAAAAATAAATTATGCATCACCGAGCGCTCTTTCTCCGCCCAAATGTAGCCCTGGCGATCCAAACCAAATGTGAAAGTAAAAAAAAAAGAAAACTAACCGTTATCTTGTTTAAAAGTTATTAGTTAGTTTTTGAAATTTTTAGTGGAAAAATGGGGCCCACTTTCGACCGTTTTCGGTAACTGACTTTATAAAGCTCCATGTATCATAAGAGGTCCATCGGCCGCCATTTTTCCATTGAAAATTCCAGATAATCGCTTATAACTTTTGAATCAGGCAACGGTTTGTGCTGAAACTTTGGCGTCTGGTTCGGACCTGTAAGCGCTCCATTTAGGCGGAGAATGAGCGTTCGGCGGCGCATAGTTTATTTTTGGTAGTGAATAAAACCTCGTAAAGTTTTTTGGAGACACCCTGTACCTTGTCCGTCATACTTAGTCTGCAGACGACCGTCGGCGGTGAGTCATACCTAGTTTGTCATTAGGGAGATTTAGGGAACCGTTTTTGCACATCCGACATGGTACAATGGACCCCGCGGTACGAACTGCGCATGCGCTACCACAGAAGAATTACGTGTGCGCAGTTGGTACCGGAGGGTCCATCGTACCAATCGGTGTGTGCAAGAACGGTTCCTTAAAACTCCCTCTTATTATACATAAATCCGGTCGCAACCAACAGTAGGATCCAATGGAGCTTATAAAGCAGTGCAAAAAAGTGCATCATCATTGCTATCGATGCTTATCCTTCTGCGTTTGCTATCATCATATAGCAATGTTGTTGCGTATGTTTATACAGCCGGAAGTTGGTAAGCCTCAATGGGTGTCCGGTGTATCAGCTGTAGATGAGAAATTTAGCCGGCGCAGTACAGCCGCTAGCCTGGGGTCTTTGACATACACCCCGCAGCAGTGATGCACGACCGCACGCCCATACGATGCTTATCCAGATGGTAATGGGGCAGGGTGGGGACTGAACCCAGGATCCCTGAGTTCTGTATCGGCTAAACCAGCTACGCCAGAAAAAAAGCCCAGGATCGCGTGGCCTTTATTGTGCGTGGTTGGTTTAGCCGGTGATGGTAAACGTGCAAAGAGAATGAGCGCCATGACGACGTACTTTTGGCACTGCTTGATGATCTCCATCCTATCGTATCGTCGGCGGCGATTCGTGCTTAGTCCAGCGTACTTAGTCTTCAGGCGACCATCGTTGCGCGCAGCTGGATCCTAAATAAAATATATATGTAGATTCTCACGTGGATGCACAGCATCACGGGGTGAATTATGACGTACCAAGGGATAGCGCAGTGTGTGTATGACGTGAGAACTTCTGAGAAACATCAATAGACGTATTGGCCTCGAGACCCAGATGGAATTGTGTGGAAGCGTGGTTTTGTTTATCCGTGGTTCCCTATAAGGTATACGTGGTGATGCCATCTGTTCACAATGCGGGCGGCGACAAAGCATTCGCACTAACGGCACACAGCACGGGCAAGGGTACAGAGCAGGAGCTCTTAGCAGTTGATTCCAGTGCACGAGCGCTGCATTGGCACCTCCCGTGGCTTCGGCCTCGCATGCGTAGCATTCGTTTTGCTCCAAACCAAGTGTAAAACAAACCGTAGTTCTGCTTTTCACCACTTGAGCCGTGTCGATCGAATCTCGAGGCAAATTGTTCAATCACCCAAGTATTAAGGAGAAGGCTGAAAATGTAAATCTATGCGCCGCACGTGCTCGCCTTCTTTGTATAAAGATTCTAAGTAAATGACAAAAATAACGCGTTGACGAACGCGCGTGCAAGATGCCATTTGTTTTAGGGTTTTTGCTTTAGAACAGTTACTGCTGTGGACACCAGCACCTGGGGCCCTATGTTGCGCTTTTGGACTCCGACGGCGACTAGGAAGAAGGAAGTGACGTCAACGACACAGCAAACGCAGATTGGATGTTGACAGAAGAAAACAAAATCAACATCCAATCTGTGTTTGCTGCGTTGTTGACGTCACTTCCTTCTCCATAGTCGCCGTCGGAGTAAAAAAGCGCAACATAGGGCCCCTGCAGCGCGGATAACGACACTCGCTGAATGCTACTTGGTGCTTGAGAAATTTATCAAAAGTTCTATTGATAAGGTGAAGGGTGCGATAATCCTCCCTCTCGCGATTACTTCAATTGCCACATGGGGCTCCTAATAGTTCGAGAGTTCTAAATATTCAAGGCCTTACATTGCAC
Source organism: Ixodes ricinus (assembly GCA_037355805.1). Lineage (NCBI taxonomy): Eukaryota > Metazoa > Arthropoda > Arachnida > Ixodida > Ixodidae > Ixodes > Ixodes ricinus. Next base: position 79,830 of record JAZHYW010007396.1, read on the forward strand.
ACCAAGAAACAGAACCAATAGTAAACTTTTATATTTAAACATGCTCATGACACATTCTACTCCCAAATAAATTAAAACTTGTTTCGATTATTCTGACGAACCGGGAGATAACAAGAGTGTCGTGTCTGCAGCGCATTCGAATCCACCCAAAGCTTCCCGCCACTAAGCGTAGCAAATCATAACTCGCGCGTAATAAACGCACGAAACATTTTGTTTTCCCCCGGTTTATCAGAATGATTGAGGCAAGTTTTTGCCCGTGCTTTTATACTTCGTCTCACCCTACGATGGACTAAAGGCTGAAGCTACGAGCCGCCAGATCCAATCACGAGCCAGCTTAGACATTGCGCGGTATTTCGCTTCGATGCGCGTATCGGTGCCCGCGTCTCGGATCACTGATGTGAATGGGTGGACAGTGGTTTGGATCGAGCAATGAGTGACTCAACAATTTTACATTGCAAAGAAAGCCACGACGTACTGGCTTTTTGCAGTGTCGAAGGTATAAAAATGACGCAGCGTTTTTGGATTCGAAGCATTATTCGTCCAAACCTAATCAATGCTAAGCGTGTCATAGTTTAGTGTGGAACGTGATTGTACCTGGCGGCCCGTGGCTTTGGCCTTTAGTCCATCGTAGGATGAGACAAAGTATAGCACTGACCTCAAGGACCACTACCTCCGACAACATGACCCATCGTGTTTCGTGACGTGATTTGGGGTCACTTTGGAACCGCTTGCAGCCTCGTTTACATGAAAGCGACTTCAGCGCATCGACTCCACTCGTTCTTCAAACGAAGCTGATGCGGCAACGTTTACATGAATGCGCACCAAGCCCTACACGAAGGTGCCGCCACGCCGTGTCAAAGCTCGAAGTTATGCAGTTCCGGCTCCAGCCGCAGCACGTTTTTCTGTGCATCGCACGTGGAGGCCTTTTGACGCGTTCAGTGAACGTAAAGATCGTGCCCCCTCGGTGTTGTGGAAGAAGTTACGAGACGGAAGAAACATCAAAACCCAAGCGTTTAGGGGTCCAGGCTGGGCCGCCGGGTCATTCTGGACCAGAGGCGACGTGTGTGCGCACGGTTTGAGGACGCCTCCGCGCTTCTCCGCGCCAGACCTCGCCGATCGCGACCGGACCAGCCGGACCTCGAGTCCGAAAGGCTCCTGCGCAGCCAGAAACGGCACCGAGGTAGGAGCTGCAAGTTCTCCGCTACCATGCAGTGCTCTACAGTGCTCGGAGCTCTCGGCGTCGTTCCTGCTTGCGCCGAAGCCTTTGGGACCTCTTCGGACGCGCAAGTCGTACTTCGCAAGGCTTGGACGGGGGCCGCCCTTACCGAGCAGCTCCGCTGTATTCCGCTTACTTAAGATGGCAATAAAAGCTCGCGTTTGTTCTCGGGAAAAATTGCGGGCGACCATACGGGACCGCTCTCCGCGCCGCCGATGAGGTTGGCCGCCGCCATGTTCTCAGCTCTTCACTCACTCCCGCAGCAAGCGCCTTCCCATAATCCTCCCCGTTCCAAAATGCGATGCGACGTCCGTTTACATGGGCTGAATGAATACGTACTCGCCATCTCGATCCACCTCTGTCTACCGACTTAAATGCGATGCGATTTCTTTGCGCATTATGCCGTTTGCATGACCGCATTGAATGCGACAATACTGGATTCGATGCGACTAAGTCGCATTCATGTAAACGCGGCTTGTGATCTATTGGTGGGATAGGCCGCTGAACACATCAGTCAAAGACGCGTTCCATGCGCCGTATCTTGGTATCACCTGGCGTAATAGCAGACGGATAAAGCACCCAATTTTAAATGCTTTACAATTTATTGACCTGGTGCATGCAGCGTCATTCGCTTGGACAGTCGCGGTCTGGACTAGACTGAACTGGATTTGACTGGATTGGATTCGTGAAGCCTTTTGCAGTGTTCCCGCCGTGTTTTTTAGCTGCGTTCGTTCGCTCGTTCGTTACGTCCATCTTTTCCTTTTACTTTCCCGCTCCAATGACACGCCGCGGGAGCGGGATAGGAGGGAATCGAGCGGCCGTGGCGGTGGCACAATGTAGGCGACGTCGTAAACCCGAGTCACAGCGACGACGCCGTTTGTGCGAAACCTCCAGCCCCTGAGAGGTTCTTTGTAGACAACACTACGCGAACCGTAAACGTCCATCAAGGGAAGTTGTGGTTCCTGTATCCAAGATCGCCATCGCGCGGGATAATGAAGTGGCTTTCCGAACACGACGGTATGAGGACCTTCGCGAGGTTGGAATTCCCATACTTCGCTGAATCGGAATCCCATCGCTAAATGCTAACGGATTTCGTCTTTAGCACTCGCTTTTAATGTGTTATTGCCCTCGGAGCTTCACTCACGATTGTTTGTTGACGGGGGAAGCGCTTCGCCAGATAGCGTAGGCGCACGAACCTCACACTGACAGCCGCAGTGCAGATATGAGATCATGGCGATTTGTATGTCACGAAACCTGTCTCTTCTATCTTCTAGAAGTGGCAACAGGGTGACATGGTCAGCGCTTCCGGCGCACTTGCAACTTTCAGTTTCGGAATCGGGGTATAGAAAGAGGAGTCAACGGAAACCTGCGAACCAGTTGCTTTTTTTAAAAATTTTGTACGTTGGTCTAGTTGTCCAGGGACGCTCTCTTCAAAATTTCAATTGCATGCGGACAATAAAACCAATAAATAAAAAGGTAATTAACACATTTTAGTTAATTACTCACCAGACTGTGACGCTTCTTCGCCCTTAGAATGTCCGCCGAGCTCAAGACAGATAAAGTGAAGACTGCATTCACGTAGCATTAAAGACGCCTTTTTCCAAAATTTGTTTCGAATAAAAAAATGTCACCCTGTATACTGTGCATGCTGTGCAGGGGCATGTTGGTGGCCACGGTGCTGGGCGCCTGTGGCACGACCCTGCTGCGCCTGCTCCTCTCGTTGGCCGACAGCCCGGTCCTGATGCACGTGTTGGCCGTGCTCCCGCAAGGCCTTTCGGGTGGCCGGGTGCTCGCGCTGGCTTCCTGCTACTACGCCATCACCAAGAATACAGACATCAGGCTCCTCAGGGCGGTGAGGTACAGAAACACCTTCGTCTGAGACCTACTTTTCGCGAGTGACGGCGGGTTTGCTCGCATTTCAGGATGAAAGTGCGCTGCTCTGGGAATGTTTGTGTGATATCCTTATTTTAAGAATTAAATAAGTGAAAAGCTGCGTTTCAGAAGTTTGCAGTATACCGAAAGTTTGATTTTAATTCGAAGATATTTGTTTTTTAAGAGGGTGGGAGTTGAGCATCCTCTTCACCGTGTATTTATCAGGCTCGGCGGGGATGAGGAGATAATCCTTATGGTAAGTTGGCTAATTAACTGAAATCTATTTATTTACTTTTTACTAATGGGTTATAGGGGTCATGTTGCAACTGCAGTATTGACGGCTATTACTTTTAGGGACCAGACCAATTATTAATTTGCAAAACTGAAATATCTTTTTATAAAATTAATGGATAAATTTTACATTTTTAGCCCGATTTATCAACCATGCACAAAACGAACGCCGCAAGCCCTGCCCACAATGACGGTTAAAGGATAACGTAGTTGTTAAAATCACGTCGCCCCTTGTGTAGTGACGACATGACTGACACGACTCTGTCACACTCGTAAGTACGAACTGTGGCAAGGGCTTTTTTTGCTCGCAATTTTTTAATCGGGCAATAAAAACGAACAGAAAATTATCAATTAGTATATAAAAACTATTATATTTCACAAATTATTTTCATTGTTCTGGTGTTTAATTGGAGTTGCCGTCAATACTGCAATTGCAACATAAAACCAAACTCAATCATTAAAAAGTGAATTCACAGATTTTAGTTAATTAGCCAACTTGCCATGACTTATTTAATCATCTAATGTCCACCGAGCCTGATAAATGCATGGTGAAGGTGACGTTCGTTCAATTCTCAGTCCCTATCTCAAGTGGACTATGTTTTGCTATGTCGACGACTCGATGCATTATGGCAATTGAAACATATCCACAAACTTGTAAAACAAAAATAAACTTACCGTACTTGAAAACCCCCAGAATGGTTTATGTTAGAGCTGGGCGTTGATTAAGAATTTTAACCTGATTAACTGCCACCATTTAATCAATTAATTAACCGATTAATCTTTTTCGTTCATAAAGTTTTTTTTTAAAAAGTCAAAATTAATTGGATTGTTTCTGTTGAATATGTAATGAATGGCAATATGAACAATTTCAGATATTAAATTAACCTTGATGTGTGCTTGAGAACACTTACAAGACACTCACACTATCAAATTATTATTTTACCCGCAGAGGCAAAGAGTTTCGTTGATATTCTCGGTCAATATCGAAATCCTTTTTTTTTTTGTTCGCAATAGTCTTTGTTGCCCTAAACGAACGTTCTCACGGCGTTAAAGTGGCTGGGGAATGTTTAACCTCGTTCACTATTCGGAGTTAGCGAATCTCGCCTGTAAAGTTTACTTAAGGTCAAAATTCGACATAATGTTCGCATTCATACAGGTGTTCTCTTTCACGTCTGCGTGGTGGAAGCGTGGAATTTTCATCTTTTTTTGTTCGGCAGAATTGAACCGATTAACCGGTTAAAAATTTAATCGCGATTAAAACGTTACTTGATTAATCGGTAGGTTCATAGATCATATCCCCCGTCCTTGTTTATATTTGCCATAAAGATGGTTTCATTGAGTTGTGCTTAAATGCGTGATTAAGTTTAGATTTAATTATTTTTCTTTATGGTTGTTTTGAAATTTATGTTTCATTAAAAACAAACGAATAATAAATCCGCCATGCAGAATAAAAATGTGGTAGAAAAAAGCTTATTTAAAGAACGTGATGTAAACCTTACCTGAATCGAATAAATGTGTTTTTGTGATTTTTAAGGCATCATTTTATAACCCTTTTTAGGGCCAATTCGGCGTTCATTCGTTTAATAGGTCATGTTCTACTTCCTTGACTAAAGACGCTGAGTGATGCTAACCGAAACTAAGCCAACATAAACTCTGTTTCGCGCGTTGGAATAATGGCAGCTGTAGCAACGCTGTAGTGTATGTAGCCTTATGTCGGAGTCACACTGCTTAAATAGTTCGTTTCACATTATGTTCTTCCGTACGAGGGCTAGATGCTCAAGCTCATAGCGTTGGCAGCTGCCCTCAATGCACGAGAGCTTGTGCCACCGAGATGTGCACTAGAGCAAGACGCTCCCGCTTGAAGTCTTTCCTGCGGTACAGCATAAGGTAAAATAGAGTATACACGATTGCAAGCACAGCATCTGGCCGCCGCCATACGGGTAAGGATACGCCGCCATACGCTCGTGCGGGAAAGTACGTGCAATTGCAAGCTTGCCAAAGCTACGTTCACGCGTACGTTGCGTATCCTTCCACGCATAAGGCACTGAAGTCACTGATTCCTGGTAAAGTAGCGCCAAGCTCGCAGTATAGTCGCCATATTGGTCAGTGAAATGAGCAATTTCTCCGTGACCCCTCCGTTCTTGGTGAGCCGATGTAAATTCTCTGGTGACGGGTAGCTTCATAAAGACGTTTCTTGTATACTGAGATTTTGCTATCCCCACACCGGCGAAACAAGCGTACATCTTCGTACCACCACCAGATGTGTCGGTGCTTGAAGGCACTGAAACTTAATTTCAGTGTTTTGAAATACGCAAGAAGAACAATATAACTGTAAGAGATCATTGGAGATGTGAGTGATTGATACGTTGATTGCATACAGAGTGCCAGAGACGCTTACATTGGCGAGGAACGCTTCCAGCCTCGCTAAACTCGTGGAACAAAACATTATTTGCTTTCTGACGTAGCGGGGGGGTGACCAAAAGAACGGCGCAAAGTTTCCTCCTCCCTGCGCGCGCTCAACTTTGCAACTTTTGGCAAACAATTCCCCGCGATCCCTAGGCGGTGCACGAGAGCACGAGACAGCGCGGGAATGCGAGCGTTCACGCTGCTCGCTGTGCGTTGTCTTTGGGCTCTGTAGCGCCGTTGGGCCGAAATTCGATCCCGTCATGCCTCGCTCGGACAAGGAGCGAGAGCAGACGACGGGAGTTTGTCTGCTACGATGAGGCATTCGCACAGCGGAACCGAAAGGGAAAGTAGATTTTCTGCTCGAAATCGCGTCCCGCGGGCCATAAACTCAAACGCGAGCTTGAATTGTAAGCGTCTGATATTTTACGAAGGGAGGAATCGACGACCCGTCATTTATTGGCAAAATTTGAGCCGCTATGTTGCCGTACAGACGCTGAAACCTACCAGTGTGTAATGAAAGGCTCAGGACAAACACAGAGGCCGCGAGATCTCACATCATTCGGGTTCGGATGAAAAGTGGAACATTTGTTGACAAAGCTCCCACAGCAGAAACCTGTGACGCATTCACTCAGCGTCCGGGAAAGCTAAACGTGGAGACGTTGCCCGAGGCTTGAGCAAAGTCATATTTGAACGGAAGCTATCTTGCCCCGTCGTACTTTGTTTGAGAAAGCTCTCATTCTCAACGCCTTCACAAGGGAAATAAAAAAGTCTTACGAAACGTATTGCTAGATATTCCAACGAACTAGATTTAAGTCATATCCTTTCAGTGGTTCACTCGTAATACCATGCTTAAAACAAAGCAAGCTCTTGCGCGCACAGTGCCATCAGTTGTCTCAAGTGTATGCTGTTTTGTAGTCAGCTGGTTTCGAAAACTTACGCCGTCTGTAGATATCTCTGACAGCCGAGTTGCTTAATTGGAAGTCATCGCAAATGTAAGTTTTACGTTGCAGCAACCAACGTTTATAGATAAACGATGACAGCGACTGCACTCTCGCATTCCCACCCATCACGTCGAACAAAAAGGCGCTAGTTTCGGTTTGAGGCCGGTACTTTTCTACAACATCTATGGCGACAGCAGCAGTCTGCTCTCGGTGCATTCGGCAAGTTCGTTCAGGACCGGTTCTCGGTGCAGCACTCCGCGGGTGCAATGCATTAAAACTCTCACAGTGCGAGTCTGGATCGCGGATCGGGTGCCCGTTACTGGCATCACCGGCGGCCATTGCTTGACAACAGGCAATACACGCAAGTCTAAGGGTGCTCGGAGATCAAATACACATTCGTCAAATGTTCAAACATCGACATAAAAAAGAAAATCGGCCGGAGCATTACCGACTTTACCGACGTCGCTTGCTTCGGTTACTAAATAAATGACACGTTCAGCGACTGAACGGCACGCTCCGAGTTTCAGTTTGTCACGGAAGCCCTCACAGCAGTTCAAAGAAAAAGCTTTCACCAGAAGTACTATGTACAAGCGGCTAAAGCGATGAGAATGTCCCCAGTAAAGGCCTTTTAACCTATCGTTTGCTGAGCTCTGATGACACCGAGATCACGTATGACTCCACAATAACTCTCAATAACCCTTGTATCATTAAACAGATCACAGTTAACGCCCAACAAAGTCGCCCCCGACCCTTAACCACACAACATTTATTTAAAGAAGATTGGTATTCTAACGCGCTTAATATTCTTGCCAACAATATTAACTGTTATTTGCGAAATGCACGATAGAAGTTTCATGGTCGAGAACAACCTACTAACGTAATAAAATTGACTTTTCCCGTTTCTCCTATAGCATGCATTAACTCGTGTCAAGTGATGACTGCCGGTAGTGCCGCTCGACCCCAGCAATACAGGCCTCTATCCGCGATCCAGCCTGGCACGACTGAGAGATCAGTGGTGCCAGTGCTATTAGACATAAATCGTTTATTTGCATCGGTACGCCAATACCTGCCGAATGTCGGGACGAAGCTCTAAACCGTACATCCGGCCAATATTGGAGCATGTTTTCGGCCGAAATGGCCTCGACACTGGCCAAGTAGCGACGTGCTGTTTCGGCGGCTCGGTTGTGTAATATATTTGTTCAGTCATTTTATTGGGTCCCGGGCCACTGTGTACACCCCAAAAAGAAGTGTACTGTTGTAATTACTCCTTTACGAGAAGGAGTATTGCAATTTTACATCTTTATAAAATGGTGTAGTGCATTATCACACGTTTTAAGAAACTTGTTTCAAAAATCACCATTTCTAAGGGTGTGAGGTTTACATTTTTTTATAAGGTCTATTGCTACACTTATTAGGGTGTTAGTTATGGGACACCTCACTTACATGCATAATGATATGAAGATGTTTAATGTGTATATACCTCTAACTGAAGAAAATCTCCTTCATGTGATTACATCGCGTGCCGATAAAACGATCTGTCGATGACACGTCGTTCGATGAACTGATTTGTCCGCCGAAGAGTGACGACTGCCAGCCAGTAGAATTTCGGGGAAATAATTCTGCCGGCTGTCGGGAGACTCGACCTACCCAAGAATTACCCCGGTTCCTGTTTGTTTCCCAACATTCTGAATTGTATACCAGCTTAGTAGTACCTCTTTGGATATTACAGAAAAAAACGATGGCAGCCGCAAAATCTCGGACAGCCCGGCACACAGTCATGTGGGAGACTGACAGGTTCTCGTCAGTCGCCACCATGCCTTGGAAGCTACCGGTTTCGAAGAACCGGAGCACGCAAAGGGCTTGTTGTTCCACGGTCATGGGAGACGCGATTGTCCGCCGCCTCGTAGTCCGGGCGCCGAACGAAGCTCGTCGCAGAGTCAACGCACAACAGCTTTCGATAGCCGTATGGTACTGTCGCCGAAAGTCGTCGTCGGGGAGTCGATAGGCGTCCCGGTGGTCTCGGTAGCCACGCCGACGGTGGCGGAAGATAAGCTCGGCCGCAGCGTACGGCACCGCCTTGTTGGCAAAGTTAAACTTCGCCTCAATCCGAAGCGAGGATTTCGAGCTCAAACCGCGGCTCTCGCAAAGTTCGGAAACGTCACTTTGACGTCAGCGACAACTTCGACAAACGGGGTTTCTAATCACTTTTTTATTGCACAAACTTTGGAAAGATTTGGAGCGTCAACAGGTTGCCTAGGGACTATCTGCAAAGCATTAAACACCGGCCCGCTCAAGCATACCCATGCTTTTGCGGGCCGGTTTGTATACTGTGTTGAAAAAGCGACAATAAAATATTAATTTATTATTAATTTTAGCTTGGCGTAGGAATGTAGGGACAAATGGGCGCTACGTCATCGGCGAAGCCGTTCAATCAGCGCACTCCTCGCGCCCCTCATGCGTTGCACGCGCGCCCCGATGAACTTTGCTACATTCTGCCGCTCTCAAAGAAATGAGCGTTCTAATGATTGACACCTTGCTCGGCGCGACGTCATCGTCGCGAGAGTCCAATTAGCGCGTTCCGCAAACTTCGGGCACAAAGTTGTGCTCGACGAGTTTAGCGACCAAGTACGATGATGCTTCATGGTGATCTTGGCGCGACTGGTTGAGCTTCGAAGATTCGAATGGACTAAGATGGCGATTTCTATGGCACCGTAAACAGATTAGCCAATCGTCTTGCAAGATTTTTGTCGTCTGTATGTTTGTATTTGTTTGTGTCCGACTACCAGGTAGGGAAGGCAATGGCGCTACTATCCCAGGATCCAGGGACTTTGTGGGGCACCAGAGAGGCGCCATACCTGCAATATTCGATAAACCATACAAAAGAGAGTCTGCACAGAGATTCGAACGTGAGTCACCGCGAGATCCGTACTTCGAATGCCGCATGGCAATGAGTTGTAGAAGAAACTTGGCATGCGGCATTCGAACCACAGATATTGCGATGATTCGTGTTTGCAGACTGTCTTTTGTGTGTTGTATGAGCATGGGCGTACTGACCGGGGGGCGGGGCAGGGGCGCTTGCCCCCCCCCCCCCAGTTTTCAAAGTGGGGGGCAAGGCATGTGTTTTGCCCCCCCCCCCCCAGAAAAAAGCCGCCACTGGGTAGGAGAGACAACTGGCCGGCGGCGCCCTACGGATACCAAGCAGTGTTGGACAAAATACTCGATAAAAGTATTTAAGTTAAGTTACTAAATACCTGCCTCATAAGGTATTTAAAATACTACTCAAGTTACATTCATTGTAAAGTATCTTGAGTAGAGTACAAATACTTAGAAATGTATTTCAGTTACTTTTGAAGATACTTCCGCTTTGCTTGATTTGTATCGACGTCATTGACAACGACAATTATGCAGCTACGCAAATCTGGGTTGTCAGAATGGTTTATTAGCACGCAACAACACAAAACAGAAAAATACAGGCTCGTAGGCCTATTTTATGCAGTCCGACTATAAAGAGCAAAATATTGTCACGAATGATAAATGATGAGGCGGCGAATAACTGAAGAAACTAAACGTTTAATGGGGCGAACTTGTTCCCAAAACAAAATAGAGAAAGGCTAGCGTCGCAGGCGTCGATGTTGGCGAAACAGCAGGATCGACCGCTGGGGCGAGACTGACTCCGGACCGCCACTCGGAGCACCTTTTGTACCCACGTGGGTTTCTGGAACATTCGGTGTAGAAAGTTCGGCGCGTAGAACATTTGTAACTCGATCAGACGACAAAATTCTCAAACTTGCCAGAATGTCAAGTTGAAGGAATAAATAAAAGAGAAGTCCGCTTTCTGGTATCGAACCCGGAGCCTCCGCGCGAGAGCCTCTGCGCGAGAGCCAAGCGCGGTAACCATTCGGCCACGCGCTCGCTGGGCAACGCGCGTGGCAATATCACTGATAGATGTTACCAAACATTCCTGCGACAACAAGAAAGGGGTCGCTTCAGCTATTGGGAAGGAGATCAGACCGTGGCGCCCCAAGCGGTTAACTTTATAACTAGATGGATGGGGACAACAAATACAATGGCTCAGCGCTCGGCTAACTTAATCGAACGCGGCGTCAGCGTTCGGCTGGAGTTCGTGTTCTCCGGTTAGGGGGAGGAGAGGCTCTTTTGTTACCGATTTGGCTTGCATGAATAATGCAGTATGCACGGTGCCCAGCTCAGTACAAAAGCCCAAGTGGGTCAAGTTCGTATCCTCTGACGACTGCTTTCGGGGGAGATCCGGCACTTAACGTCACTTCACTAATTGTTGGTACTTTTTCATTACACTGTACAGCGCGCTCCATTAAAAAAAGATGACACGAACATGCCCACAAGGCCTCTGGGTATGTGCACAGGCCTTGTGTTGGGTAAACACCGAGGTGTGGGAGTGACAAATGGGTCAAAGCGCTTCGCCAATAGTGACATCCCTGAATATCACATCTTGCGGCGCACCTTAGACGCATCGTTTAGCTACAACCCATATTCCCTATACGGGGAGTTCACTATAAACGAACTTGGGACACGGATCTGAGTGAATGAATAACAAAGAGAACCCTCATAATAGCCACGGCAGTGGTCGCACCTTCTTCAAGCAGGTTGCGTTCAGAAAAGCACTCGACGCTGGGGGTGTCCCCAACGTCGCATTTTGAGAGCTCATCCAGCTCCTAGTTCATTTCCTCTACTGCTCGCAGCTTATCAATGTTCGCTTGCAGACATGTTCGCGAGAGCAATTAGCCCCGAGAGCATGGCGTGGCGCCACCTGACGGGCCTATCGTCGTGACGTAGGATGAGGGATCACGTGACCGTTTCCTGCACTCTGCGTCAAGGGTGGAGTGTCTCGGTCTTCACTTTTTTAATACTACGGGTGTTTAAAGCTTCTTTTAACCCAATGTTTCGTTTCACTACTCGACCCAGTCGAGTTCCTAAATCGGCTACCGTACGAATGCTTCCGGGGAGCCGGTTAGCCGGTTGCAGGCGAGCAGGGAAACAGTCGGTGCACGGAAGCGCGGCGGCGTGGACTGGCGCGGCGGAGGGTACGGGTCAACTTGTCGTTTTCGGCGGCTGTCTCGCGTATCGCAATGAATGCTTACGAAGTGCGACCTACCGTTGAAGGTAGGCGAATTTTTTTTTGTTAACTTCTATTCGACCGGGCATTCCGTTACAACTGTGTACCCCTTTTCAGTTGTGCTGTCTGTAAGCAGCATCAATGCGTTCGTGGACAAGGCCCACTAAATGTCCCGCCAGTTGCTTGAGGGCGAAAGTGTTCTTGAAGCGGGACACGTGTTCTGTAGAATCAAGAAGCTGGATAAGGATTGCTACACGTTCATTGGATTCGTACTCCAAACGTCGGCACTCACTTCGTACCCGCACGAGCTGGATGGAAGAAACGTCGGTGACACATCGAGCTCCTGCAAAGCATGGGTGAAGGAACATGCCGTGTATCATTACTTGGTTAGGTTGTATGTACCCACCGGCCAGCGTGCTGTGAAATCGATCGAGCTCGTGGCCAGAGCCCAGAGCGAAACAACTGGAGCACTCAGACAGTTGCGTTTGTTTGCGTTTGACTGCGTTTCGGCTGCGAGAAACCAGGACATTCCTGCTGCTTATATCGCGTGCAAACATGATTCCTTGAATTGGATTCCACGCTTCATACGAAGCACAGATGTGCCGGTGTCTCGCTTTCGGTTCTCAACACAACGCAGTTAAACGCACTCATGAACGCAAGTGTCTCAACCGGCCTGTAGAGATTGCGATTTGCGATGAACGGTGAAGTGAAGCGCCTTTTTCCAAATATAATCGGTCGTCTCCCGTTGTTACCGTAGCTCAGGAATAAAAAAAAAAATTCTCGTGGCTCAGTGGTAACATGCTCGCGTCCCAAGTCGCGAGTCGCAAAATCAATACAATGCAACTATTTTTTTTTTACGTTTTTGAAGCACTGGTTTTGTAACTTTTCTGCGATGTCGGAATTTTCGAGCGACGAATATTAAAGCTTGTTGATAACATTTAATATCATAAACTAATATCAGACCATTCAAAGGCCAATGACATTTCGTGTACAGCATCGCTGTTTTTCTTTTGTAAAGAAAGATTATGCAAATATTTTCTGTAGCTAGGTGTATTAGAGTTGTAGAATTGTTTTATTTGGGCTCCTACAAGATGAGCAGATAGGTTACAAAAAGAAAAATATTACTTGCTAATACGAGTGCAGCTCAATCTTTAAAGTAAAATAAATAAAGCCACGTAACATTCTCATATTTATGCAGCTGCTGGTTGCTTAAATACCACTAAGCTGTGAGTGATGTTTGCATTAAAATAGTCAGTGAAATTTTATGGCTTGTTACCCTCAGTAAATTACTGTTTCAAGTCTATTAGCGCTCAGCTCTACTTGGATTGCGTGACGCCAACTTGTACATACATTTTTAACCCGATTGTTCAAATAATACTGAAGCTGTATGAGAAAGGTACTGCCACACAGGGTGAGACTGTTCACATTTTATGAATCATATTGGAATGCTTCTCCTTGGGGTAGATGTGGAAGCTGATATTTGGGTCGGTCGCCTAACTGCGGCATTGCGGCCCCGAACAGTACCTTGTCATTGCTCCCTGAGCTCAACAGCTGCCGAAGCCGATCCACGCCTGTACTGATCAAGCTTCAAACACAGAAAAAAATGCGAAAGTACCGATTGATGGGCTTCCGAAGGCCCCGACCAAAGCAAGGCGGAATAGCTGGCCTTATCACGTGATCCTCCATCCTACGTCAAAGTCGAGCGATCGCAGCGCTCCAATCGGTCCCGCTCGGGGCCAATAAGTGCCGGACTGACAACACAAAGAAAAGAAGAAAAAATAAATAAAATAAAAATAACCTCGACGTTTCGCTTTAGCGGGGTCAAATATGCAAAAAGCAAAACAAAAATGTCTACTTTTTTGTGCGTGTCCACTTCTCATTTTTTTCTATTTGTTATTTTCTTGACCACTCAAGTCTGCATTGTTCTCGTAGGTCGTTTCCCGCTCTGCTTCCGCCTCAGGGTGGCATCTTTACTTCCGTTAAACCACACCTTTCGTTTCAGGATTTTTTTGGGGAAACTCTATAGAAACAAAAGGCGCCTTTGGGAAGGCGAGGGGAGAACCTTCATTGTACGAACTTTGGGCTGAAATATGAGTCACAGTCGGCAAAAAAGCGATATTTTCACGTCACCGTAGCTAATCGGAGCTAGCAACAGGATTCGGTTGCTCGAAAGAATGTTCACGTTTGCTCGTGCCACGCCCACGCCACTTCATACCGAAAAACTCGGAAAATGGCGGAATGTCAAAAAGGTATTTAAGATAATGAGTACAAGATACTTGGAATTGTAATTAAAATAGAGTATTAAATACTCTCCATCAAAGGTATTTGCAAGATACCAAGATACTCCAAAAGTATTTAAGATACAGTATCTTGAGTAGAGTATTTGAGATAGGCACAAGTCTGATACCAAGTCAAGGAACAAAGAGCGGGTTGGTGAAAGTACACGAGTCAAAGAAAGAATAAAAACACTTAGGGACAAGGACAGACAGCACGTCCTAGAGGTTTCCCGTGCTTCAAGCGACTCTTTTCATCCAATAGTTGTTCATCAAACGCCTCTGCAAGAACTGTGAAGCCCAGTTCCAGGACACCAGTATAATGGGAAGACACAAGAACAAGCTCGGCCGAGAGATTATTGAAGCATACAGGATAGCTGGTGACGAACACAACATCGCTGCTGCTTCTCTTGGCTTGTCCAGAGTTGAGATGAACTACCTGACGCCAGAGCTGAATTAGTCAAAGGGCCCTCTATCTAACTGTGTCAATGGTGTTTCATTTTTTATTTCTTATTTTACTTGTCTTTATCTTGTAGTGTATTTGGAGATTTTGTCTTTTTTCCAGGCGTATTTAAATATATTAATTTTTTTCCGTAACTTCCTCATTAGCTTCAAAAGTTAGAAAGGAGATAGTACGTATCGAAGGAGACATCACTAAATGTGTGTTGCTCCATATTGAGAAACAGCGCAAAAGGGACGGGACACAAAGTAGAAGAAGGACACAGGACATACGCTGACTAACAACCGAAGGTTTACTAGAAATTCCACGCGCGCAAAGTGGCACGCGCAAGCACAAGCTCTTCTTTCTCTTTCGAAAGAGATAAATGCTAATAAAGAAAAAACTTTGAAAAATATGAGAAGACAAGGAAAGTATACTCCTACAGCGGCACTAGAAGGACGTTGCAAAACGCGTGACCAAAATAAATATTAAAAAATAAATATTAAGAATTCTGACAGCGGCACGAGAAAACAATGAGATCAAGCGCAGCGTACTCTCCGCGTTCGCACCACATGCACACCGCGTTCAGGACACAAATTAGACAAATTAGAGACAGATCGCGTGTGACAGTATACTAAGGGCGGTCACAATGGACCGATCTCACCAAGCGTCTCACGCATGCGTGACGCCGCCATAAATGTAGTTCATAGGAGGCAGATGCCAGTTCACGAGACAGCTCATGCCGCCTCGTGCTCTGCTCGCGCAGACCTCCAGTGGGGTTGTCGCGCGCGCAGAAAGACTACAGCTCCCACGATGCATGTCGGCAGCGGTGGCGTTCTCAAACTAGTTGGTCAGATCGGTCTATTGAGAAATTGCAATTTCCTGTTGCTAGTTGAAAGAACTGTGCTGTCTGCCCTTGTCCCTAAGTGTTTTTATTCTTTCTTTGACTCTTGGATACCAAGTGCACCGCCCCCGGCCCTATAAGGGGGGGGGAGCGGGGGGGGGGTCTGGGTTGCCCCCCACTTAAAAACAAGTTGGTACGAAACTGTATGAGCAATGTGACCTTGGCTGTAAGGAGAGTAAAGTTTTCAGCTTTTATGTACATCATCTTTCGGTGTAACAACGTTTGACCCTTGTGTGTACGGAAGCTTTGTGCAACGGAATTTCCATGTGATGGCGCATTCACACTGGCGGCTCAGTTGCGTTTACGAAGCGGTTGCGGTTGCGGACGCGGTTCGCGGCGACCCCGTTCAGACGGGTGGTTATCGTTTGATCCCGTTCTCGCTTCGCCGTTCTCACTCGGCTCTTTTCGAAACAACCATTCTCAAAAAGATTTTCTCGCTTTGACCTGTCGCATTTGGCCCTTTCCTGTTTCGTCCTTCACATCTCAAGCCTCCTCATTTGAGCCCGTTCTCACTTCGCCACTCTCACTTGTCCCTTTTCAAAACAGCCATTCTTAAAAAAAAGATCTCGCTTTGACCCGTCGCACTTGACTTTTTTCACCCCGAATTCGTGTTTTTTGGGTGTTATATTTATAAATACACGAGTCATTTTTTTATGACACGCTACAGGTCTACTCTTTCCGCTAAGGGTTAAGCAGTGCGTCGAGGTCGTCGAATAAAGCTACTGGTTGACAGTAAAACTCATCACAGCCAGATCCTCTTCCGGAATGACACCTTCTTTGAGATCGCTCAACTTGGGACAATGCCACCACTTCTATAATGTATAGCTATTTCTGTTCATACAGAGTGATCAAAGCAATTGTTCAACGTTTTCTTTTTTTTGTTGTTTTGCGTTCGTCCAGAGAAAGGGGAGCAGGCGTAATTGTAGATACTTGGGTGCGAAAGAAAATTAACAATGGGCGTAATATAGACAGTTCTTGGCAATTGTAGAGGTGCAGCTCATTCGGTTAAGACGCGGATGTGCGTTTTTTATCTTTTAGCATTTTTATTTTTTGTGAGGCGAAAAATTGGGGGGGGGGGGCACCCAGGAGAGGTCGAGCGAAGATTGGGACTGGGAATTCAATGGACCTTTTGGCGAATATGTGCTGCCACCTATGGGGCGATGGGCGAACCTGAGGTGCACTGGGTTGGAGAGTATTTGCAGAGAAAACAACGTGCACGTTAGGCTTCTTGTGTGCTACCGGTTCGTTTCCTTTTGGTTCTTCGAGGGTCGGACTTGTCAACTCACCTGACTGCACGAATCCAGGCTGCCCGCTTAACAGGATGAAGCTTACCACAGGGAAAGCGAAAAAGCTAGTTCCACAACCCGGGCGATAATCGTTCCGACAGCCGAAGGCTACACAGTTCACCGGCATGATTGCGGTGCACGTCGTAATCTAGAACGGGCGTCGTCAGTACGATGACTTGTGTACACCTTGTTCGCAACATCAAGACTTGAGTCTCGACTCTCGATGGTCTTATTTTCTTCTTCTTCTTCTCGAGGCACCCAAAGGCGAGAAATGCAAGATGGCGGATTTTTTGGAACTAGATACTCTCGAACGCAGGCGCATCAAATACTCCGCGCATGCGCACCGCGTACTTCTACAAAAGGTCCATTGTTTTGTTGTCCGGGATGGGTTGTGGGCGCCGAGTCACAAAACGCTAAACCGTTTTTGTGTCAAAACACGGAATCGTATGCCCCCTTGGGGTGTAGGCCCGTTTGTTATGCGCGCATTCGTCATAGGCCAACTGGTAATAGGCCCGTTCGTCACAGCGGAACATTCGCCATAGGGGAATTCGGCACTAGGAAAGTTAGTCACTGTGCGAACCGGATATTCCAATTTGCCCAACTTGGCTTGGCTTTGCATGAAGTAAAGATTAGTACGTTATGTTTCATTTTTACTGAAGAGAGTGAACATCCAAACAAGTAATCATTGTACTTAGAGAACAGCAAGTTTATTGAACGAAATAAAAAATAATAAAAGCGATATTCCGAGCTGCCGCTCTCAAGGTTTCAAGATGATTGCGACCATCGTAGCGGCTTACAATGATCTGAAGACGCCGGTTGCAGTCGGCATGCTTTTTCGACACCCTCGAAGATGTCGTGCCGCCCTCTGCTTGAGCTAGCTTCATCTCTGTCAAGGGCTGCTCTCTCTTGATACAGCCCAAGAATGCCCAGATATTGGGAGAACTGAGGCCCGCGTAGCTCCGGCATAAAAAACAAAAAACAAACAAACAAAAAACACAGACATTCGTGGAGAAAATTTTTGAGTTTGCACCGTACTGAAATTTTGAGCCACAAATGCAAAAATCTGCTACAGGAAACTCCCAAGTCCTCAGAGGATAAGGTCAGTTCTCACCTGCAGTCCCCGGTGCCACGCTTCGATGCTGTTGTTCGTCCTTGGCATTTCTGCTAGTGTTGATTCTCTGACTGACCAAACCAGAGGAGGGAGGTGGCCGACGACAAGCCGTTTCGACGGGGTCTCCCGATATACACGTCCTCGAAGCAGTCCACCATGAGTGAGGCATCGGAGGGGGAAACCTCGAGGAGGTCCTGGAAGGCCTCGGGAATGTAGGCGATTGGCAAGAAGGCCAACGCTGGAAGCATTCTCATCGGAAAATCCACAAGAAATAAAGTAACCAATTGGCTTAACTGAAGACAACAATAAGTAATAGAAACAGAATGCCGCATACCAGAACAGCAAACTCTTCATCTAAATTGCAGCGACTCTGGTGACCACTGGTGCACACCTTCCTGTACACCGACGGGGATAAGTAAAAAAAGCATCCCTGTAACCTAGTGCCTGGAATTATGGCTTGTATCGCGTTGGTGGCCGCTATCTCGAAGTCTGTGTAAGCCAGCTCAAGGCAGTTGGCGCCAATGTGACTCTGCACGACGTCGAAAAACCTTAAAAAGAGCGAACATATTTTGAAGTGTTTGAACACATATCAAAAAATAGGGCCACCGAGCGTTTCGTTTTATGCGTTTATCAGAGCTCTTGAATGCTTACCATCTGTAGGTAGCTTCAGATTTGTTGGGCAGCAAGCCGTAAGCCATTGGCACTACCACGCCATTGACTGTGTAATGCACCGTGTACAGTTGGTAAAACTGTGCTGGGGTGACTTTAAATGTCCCGTCCGCGAACCACGTAGTCGCCTGAGCCAGACAGCTCAAATTGCGCTCGGTAGCAAAGATCAAGATTCGTTCGCTGTCGCCCTCTCCGCTGTCGTGGAAGAGAAAGGAATCTTCTTCGGTTGTGGTCTGCATGCAGGTAAAACCGTCATTATTATCATAAATGTCGCGTACTGTGATTTTGCGCTGCAATACACTTTACCTTAAACTCTGTGGGCAATCGTATGTCGGCTCTGCAAGATGGTACGCTGAACTCGAAATTCACCCGCTGCCTTTGCTTGCGGATTGTGCGCCGAAGTGTTGACGGTGCGGGAATCTGCGATGCAGTGTCGTCACTGACACAGGCAGCCGCATTTAGAAGTATTTGGTGCGGTGCTAGACGGCCTTCCACTGGAATAAAGATGGACGTTAGTGAACTTGCTTTGGGAAAATGAGAGCAGGAACAGATTTTCGTACGTACCAGCCTTTTCCTTCATCTTATGACAAACCCGAAGGACGTTTATCTCAGTGGGGTCAAATGCACGCGTAACGTCACTGGAATCAGACATTACACGAGTCTTGGCGTGATCGGTGACTATTTTAGTTTTACAAACTCCTCTTCGCCGGCCGGCCCAATGCAATGTAATTTCATTAACCTTATTGCAAGTGTAGGAATGTCCTTCGCGAAGAAGCATATCGCCACCTCTCTTAGTAGTAACTACCTTTATTTAGAAATGAAGAGTGAGATCGGAAGCAAAAGAGTTCCGTTTTTTATAATCTAAACGCAACGGGCATAATAAGCCCTGGAACGGGGCACAAAAAAAAAAAGAATCGGGTTCAGTGTGCTTTTTTTGTTGTGTACTTTATGATCTTTAAGGTCTTTTGTTAGTAAGGTGACCCAAATAAGACAAAATACAGGGCTGCATGTCGCCTTATCTGTGGGTCATTGAGACATGCTTTTGTTCCCGTCCGTACAGTAGTCAACCTCACTGACCTTGTACGGATTTGGTTGGGTGACCCCCTTTCGTAACTTTCCTAAGTAAACAAAACAGAAAAATAAAAACGTTTAACGATCTTGGAGTGATTGTGTGACGAAGTGCCAGGGTGACAAATCATCCTATGACGAATGTTCCGCTGTGACGAACGGGCCTGTTACCAGTTTCCCTATGAGGAATGGACATGTGAAGAATGAGCCATATCCCGCCCCCTTGCACTCAAAAGAATCAACGTTGGACCCAGAAATACAACATGTGTCAGTTAGTTGGCCCAACTAACTGACACATGAGGGAATTTTGATTTTGCAATATGAGCATGTATCTAGCTCAGTCTTGCGGTGGCTACGCAAGCCTTGGACGAGGTGGCGACAAAAGTGGCTTCTGCTGTTCCTTCGCCCTCTTATTCTCGGTTATCTTGGCACCGGATTCTACGGGCGGCATCTCAAGTAGCACACTTCCTCGGCCCAGGCTTGAGCCAGACTGGTGCGAGCTAGAGCCAACTTGGCTCAAGCTTGCGCGAAACTGGGGAAAGTATGAGCCGAGAAAGTGTGTTGCTATGAATTGTGGGCACCTAATCTAGCTTATTTCCCTATTTATATAAGACGTCAGGCAGCTGATTTCTGTTTAAACAAAAAAACAAACAAAAGCATGTAGTTAAAAGTTTCGGACGTTGATACCCCTGTGACCGTTCGGAGAGCAGAAAGCAATGAGCTGGATGTTCGAAGCTGTATCCAATGTGTGTCCTTCCACGCAGCACTAACATCCTGCTTGGGCATTTACCACGCGCCAGTGGCCTTCGTTCAAGATTTCACTAAAAAAAGTACTGTAAAAAAACAGAGAACGGGTCTGGAAGATCAGTGTTGCCAGAAGCTACAAGAGCCTTTAACAAGAGCTGAGCTCCGAGGCCTTTGGCTCAAGCACGCAAGCTCGTTCAGTGCATTCATCGTTCAAGCCCTCCAGGCATAGCCTTCTTCATTCTAAAAAGCCTGTCAAATCGCGAAAGAACGTGACCACTGTAATGGGAAAAGAAGATCAGAGAAAAGGTCGCCCACAGGGGCTCCCTCGGAGAGTGCCAAATAAATTACCTTCATGTTTCAAACGTAGCACAAGGTGCGTCAATGAACGAGGTACGTGCAGCGTGCAGCCCCTGGGAAGGTCATGGCGGCACAGCGCAGCACTGAGCTAGATTTCAGACATCATCTTCTTCCAAGAAGTGGCGCGCGGCACGTGTCTCGAGCATTTCCACAAGAATGAATGGCGCCACTTTTCCCTGGATAGATAAGGCCCCTTTATAGACGCTTTCAGGCAGCTGTGCATGGGCGCCGCCATAACCGACCTTCAGTTTTTGTTCCCTCTTATTTCGTTCCCTTTAGTTTATCATTGACAGAGCAGGACAAGTTATTTCCATTTTAGGTGCTACTGTGTCGATCTCCTCAGCATAGGCCCTTGTGAGGCTGGTCAACGCCCGCTTCAGCGGCTCGGCATCTCGGTAAGACTTTAGGTAAGGCAAGAGAAGGTCGGCAATGGCGGCTCAATCTGGCGCGTGTTTAAAGCGTCTATATTTCAAAAGTAGCGCAAGGTGCTACGATGCACGAGGCAGGTGAAACGTGAAGCCCTTGGGAAGATCATGGCGGCACAGCGCAGCACTGAGCTCGATTTCAGACGCCTAGAGGTGGCGCGCCATGTGTCTCGAGCATTTCCACAGCAATGAATGACACCACTTTTCTCAGGATAGAAGGTTTGAAGGATAGTGGGACTTTACAATGTCCCAGCGATAAAAATTCGGAAACACGAACGCGCTATTTTTTGTTTTGTTTTTATTATGAAAGGAGTACACTTTGCGCCGACCCTCGTTTATTCCGTCGCTTGCCCGTTTCTCCATGCGCCGGTAGCCTCCTTTCTTTTTTTCTCCGTTGTGTTTTGTTGTTTCGTGGAGAGGCCACCGCGAGTATAATGGGCCCTGACTGAAGGGTTATCTCAGACACAGAATCTCAAAAGTGGCTCTGCGCTACCATGTTGGTAACCGTTCGGCGCTCATTCTGTTTCCATTTTAAAGGGCCACCAAAAATTCTTTGTGAGATTCTCTTTTTATTGTCATCACTCAATCTACGAATTCTAATCCTCATAAAAAAACAAAAATTACATTATGCGCCTGCAATTTGGGTATTAAAAACGAGATTAACGTTTCGGACCCTTACCGTCGATGCAGAACGAAAGTTTGAGCTATCGAACCTTGAAGAATATGGTCGAACGACGGACGGCGCCTGTCAGCTACTCGAGAGCGGTGGAGTTCCGCTCATCCTCGCGGGACCCCACCGCTCTCGAGTGGCTGACACGCGCCGTCCGTCGTTTGACCATATCCTTCAAGGTTCGGTAGCTCTATCTTTCGTTCTGCGGCGAAGGTAAGTGTCGGGAACTTTTATCACGTTCCGAATATGGAAATCGGACGAGCATAAATGTAATTTCGTTTTTTTTCTAGGATGCTAGAGCTTGTAGATTGAGTTATGAACAGAACGAGGATGATGAGACACTTTATTGCACCTTTAAACAGACCCTGGCCATACACAGGAATTTCGGAAGAGAGGCGTGCGAGTGCATAAGCACATCTTTAATTGATGGTGAACGCACCAGCTCCCGTACCTTCCATAGGATTTCCCCCCAAAAAAATTTCACCGCAATTGTGCGCGCTGCCACTCATTTGCGCAGGCACGGCCGGTCTGGAAGCGCGCGCTCTCTTTCTCTTCTTACGGCCTTTGCAATCGCCCCGGAGTCAATGGCATTTTTTCTCCGTTTGTAGTTCACTTGCTTGCCGCCAGGGGCGCAACCACCTCACCCCACTTTACCCCACTCGGAGTCCCTTCGAGCTGCCTTGCGCTGGTGTTCGAGCTTCGAGGGTTGTTGTTTTGGCAACGGTTTATTTAACTTCGCTCCTATTTAAGTCTAGCAAGGTCGGCCACAGCAGCCCTTGATCACACTGCCAAAGAAAAGGCCCCTTCTAAAGCAAATACAGATATCAGACACTGATTCTGAGCAGTTGGCAGCGGCTGTGCCCGACTCGGTTACCACTGGACTAAAAAACTGAAAGAGCCTTGCGCTCCATCTCCATCCGTGACATACTCTGGTCTGGTGTACGTCGGTGGCTATCTGGTGATACTCATTAGTGAGTTTGGGTGCGCCGCCTGTGTTATGCTGTTGACTACGAGTAACAGAGGTGATCCTCTGTTCGTCTTATTGCGAGGCCAGGATAAAAGCGGACTTCATTAACCAAATCCTAGGTTCCTCGCACTTCTGGAAACATTGTTGCTGTTTTTTTTTAAAGGCTGTTAAGCACCTTTCGCGTACAAATGTGCACGAAGTTTTGCAACTACTCATTGCACTCTATCTTGAAGACGCGCCAATCCTAAGTTGACCAGAGGGCATTGACAAGAGTCTCTCAAAGCGCTTGGCTGGTTTAATTTGCGATAAGTTCCTCACAATACTTCTGATTAACCATGCAAAGACGGTCAAGGAGAGAAACGAAAAACCAGCTGGATATATGCACAAGCCTTCGAGGAAGCACTTTAGGGTGTAATATGCACTGTGCGAAAATTGTACAGACTACAACACCCTCATCTAGGGCAGCCGACCGACTTCATGTGCGGCCTATGAAATGATGATGCAGACCACCGCAATAGATAGCTTGGTCCCGCTTACATTTCACGAGAGTGTACGAATTATTTGTCATATAAAGTTCCTTCACGTAGAAGGGGTCCGTCTCCTCCTGTTCTTGAGTTGCAACAGAAGTCGTAGAGGTAAAGACGAGTATAGCTTTTCCGCAATTGCATTCGCTGTCTCTACTTACTACTTTTTACTCCCGAATCTCTCGGAGATATGCGTCAAATATTCACTGTTTTGGGCTTATCAGAAACGCATTAGATAGTGGCTGAGGGTCTAAACGTAAGGATCAGGTGTCAAAGGCTATAAAAATCTCGGCCGCAAGTTGCGACAGCGCTGAGATACACTGCCAGACGCGCTCTGTGCAAACGGCAAAGGGTAGTCCAGGGTAGCGTGCCTCAATGGCCTTCTGTTTAGGGTGATGCCACCCTTTGTAGTACCCGATGCCGACAGCACGCGCTCACGGAGAAAATACAAAGAAATCGC
The DNA here is from genome assembly GCA_037355805.1 of Ixodes ricinus. NCBI lineage: Eukaryota > Metazoa > Arthropoda > Arachnida > Ixodida > Ixodidae > Ixodes > Ixodes ricinus. Next base: position 103,548 of record JAZHYW010007396.1, read on the forward strand.
CGGAAACAAAATGTCGCCGTAGCACAGTCAGCGCCACGAGCGCGTGCAGGGACACGCTCTTTCACGTGCTTCAGAACAAAAAATAAAAAGAAGAATTGGTAACAAAATGGCCAGATGTCATCACCCCAAGCAAAGCGCACATGAAGGCACCCTAGTCCAGGGGTGAGGTGACAGCGCCCCCCGCGAATTGCGGCGGGAGGTGGCGATTGCCACAATTGCAAAGGCCGTAAGAAGAGAAAGAGAGCGCGCGCTTCCAGTCCGGCCGTGGCGCAGGCTGCCACCTTGACCGACAGGGAAGAAAGAGGAGGGGTGATGCAAAGGTTACGTTGCCTCAGTGTCGAACGTTACAGGCTTTAGGTGTCAGATTTGTTTTTTGCCACCGGAGCCGCCGTTTCCCACGTTTACGCCCTTTTAACTTCTAATCCCAAATCTACCAGGATTTGTGCGTGGGCTATTTTTGGGGCCCACGCTAGGGTTTCATATTTACGAACTGTAGAAAAAAAAAAGAAGAAAAATCGGCTAAACATGGCCGGCCATAATCACGCACCATGTGCGAAGTCTAGGCTGTGAAACGTGCGTATTCGCCCCAAGCGAATTTGGTTTCTGCGCACGCGCAGTGCCTCACCCGGTGTGGAGAAAACGTGTGCTTTTCGGTAAAAGCCTGTTGGTGTATACTCCATCTTCTCTTTGATTTGGACCGCAGTCGATGCTACGGTCTGATGGAGCCAATCGGGAAGCGGCAAAAGTGCATCGTCACGGCGCTCATTTCTTTTGAGCTTTTGCTATCAAGGACTGAACCAATCCCAAACAAAGAACACGCCGCTATCGTGCGCTTTTACTTGATCGCTATGCCAGCACCTCCTAGAGAGCAAAGCCTGCGCGTTACGTCACATGATGTCACATCCGGGAGGCCGGCACAGGCTCTGATTAGACGCATGTGCCGCGTCATTGTTCGCCGTGGGGCTTGTTTCCTATTATAGTCTAACTCGAACGGTGACGCGGCACTTGCATCCAATCAGCACCGGTGCCGGCCTCCCGGACGTGACGTCATGTGACGTAACGCGTAGGCTTTGAAGCTGTCTGGGAGGTGCTGGCTATGCGGAGAGTAAGTTGTCTGCTTCTTGGACAGGGGTGGTGGTGACGTCAGAACGACGCCGAGCTCTTATTGGCTGAGTGAAACAATAGTGGATTGGCCTCAAGGCATCTAGCACTGAGGTCTACCCACTATTTGTTTTCAATCAGCCAATGAGAGCTCGGCGTCGTTCTGACGTCATCACCACCCTGTCCGAAGCAGACAACTTACTCTCCGCATAGCCAGCACCTCCCAGACAGCTTCAAAGCCTACGCGTTACGTCACATGATGTCACGTCCGGGAGGCCGGCACAGGCTCTGATTAGATGCATGTGCCGCGTCGTCGTTCGCCGTGGGGCTTGTTTCCTATTATAGTCTAACTCGAACGGTGACGCGGCACTTGCATCCAATCAGCACCGGTGCCGGCCTCCCGGACGTGACGTCATGTGACGTAACGCGTAGGCTTTGAAGCTGTCTGGGAGGTGCTGGCTATGCGGAGAGTAAGTTGTCTGCTTCTTGGACAGGGGTGGTGGTGACGTCAGAACGACGCCGAGCTCTTATTGGCTGAGTGAAACAATAGTGGATTGGCCTCAAGGCATCTAGCACTGAGGTCTACCCACTATTTGTTTTCAATCAGCCAATGAGAGCTCGGCGTCGTTCTGACGTGACCGCCACTCCTGAGAAAGAAGTAGACGACTTCCTCTCCGCATTGGTTTAGCCGGCGATGGCAAACCTACCAAGACATTGAGCGCCATGACGTTGCATCTTTAGTGCTTCCTGATTGGCTACATCGAACTTTGGCATCGGTTGCGGTTGGACCTAAAATATAGCGGAGTTCAGCCTATTTACCACCGCTAAAAGTGTCACGCTTTTTTTCTCAGCGCCAAAATCAACGCACCTTCTGTAGGCACGCTCATTGTTCGACTAAGATAAGGACATCAAATATAAACGTTATTGCAGCACGAGGAGAAAGTAACTAATTTTAGGTAACCGGAGCGCGAGTTCGTCTGCTTCTTTTGCAGGGGTTGTGGTGACATCTCAAAACGCCGAGCTCTGATTGGTTCTGAATGAAAGATAGTTGGTAGACCTCGAGGCAGCTTGCTTCGAAGTCTAGCAACTATCCTTCATTCAGAGCCAGTCGGAGCTCGGCGACTTTCTAAAGTCAGCGCAACTCCTGCGCAAGAAGCAGAAGACTTGCTCTCCCATAGTGGCAAATAGGTAACGCGTTGGGCAGTATGCAAATCCGGATCTAAGAGACAATCACTCCTTGCTGGTGAGTGTCTGTGCATTCTTCGTTTTTAGGTTCTACCTGCTCGACGTGGCGTCCCTTATTGGCAAAGCCGTCGGCTGGCTCCTTGGCTGGTTCATTCACAAGTTTCTCGGCTATAAAGTCACTCTCTGTGCCGCCCTCATTGTGCAGGTGACGTCCTTCCCTTATTTTTTCTTCTCCAACGTCAAATGATGTATCGAGACAGCTGTTACTGGCTAAGTATTGCAGCGGATCAATACCATGTAGTAGAGAAGGTCTGAGCATGACGTCATCTTTAGTGGATCCCGAACCAACCTCAAGCGGCAGATACGCTGAAGCTTGACGGGATCGCTGTGCTGGAAAGCAGCAGACGCGTCTTCTTGGCGTTGCCGCGTTCTAGCGTCGGGATTCTGAGACGCTGCAAGATGCGCTGGCGGTAATGCTGACGCAAGATAGGCGGCGCTGAATGGATCCAGAAGTGATGAATTTGATATTGAGCGGGTCCCTCGTGTGTTTCGTGTAGGTACGTCTTGGTACGCTATATTTTGCGAAAATATCTATCCACTAAATTTGGCGGGGAATCACAGGATCTTGTGACGTCACAAGTTTCCCACTAATTAAATGACGACACACTACCAAACCCTAAAAATAGGGACCCTACGTTTCAAGGCCGACTCGGCTCTTCTCCAGGGGTGACTATGGCGATGGCCGTTAAGGAGCAGTATTTTGTGCTTTTGTTCAGCGCTAAGCAACTCATTTATGTTTTTTGTGGCGTCGTTTGAATGTGCCAGGATTCAAGGAAAAGCCAAGGCGGGTGTTCGTGTCTGCGTCGATGATGCTGGTGTAGCTGAAGGAAATACGGTGGTCTCTGACGTCGCAGTGTTTGGCAAGTGCACTGCGCTCGTGGTCGATCTTGCGCAAGTGGTTCTTGTGTTGGCGGACTCTTTAATTGAAGTTCGTCTCACCGATGTAGGTGTCTGGATAATCCGCGCAAGAGATCTCATAAACCACGTCTTGCGTTTTTTCGTTCGGCGGGCGATCTTTTGGAAGAGGCATGAGCCGTCCAAGCGTGGACATCGTCTTGTGGGCCACCTTGATTCGTTTTCTGGCGGGGACGCGTGCCAGAGATTCGCTTGTTCCTTTGGTGTAGCGTCGGTGTATGCGCGAGTTTGAGCGAGGCTGCGTATATGCTTGTAGGTGCCAAAAAGAGCCGAGTAGGCCTCGAAACGTAGGGTCCATGTTTTTAGTATTTGTTTGGTTGTCTTCCTCTATTTATTGTGTTGTTAGCCATAAAGATTTCTTTTAAATGTTTACTTTTTAGTTTTTCCGTCTTGACTTAAGAGGGGAGACAGTGCAACTATAGTCGGATGCAACCTAAGAACAATCTTTTAGCTCCACCCACAAGCGCATTGCGCCCAAATAAGTGCCTCCGCCGTCGAGAAAGTAGTTCGCTAGCAACGTTGCTTTTTCTTCCTCCAGTAAACGTGTCTTAAACTACTACAATATTTATTTAATTCATTCAGGACGTTTAAATAAGTTAGAACACGTTTTTTCAACGAAATAGCTGTTTAGTAAAGAAAGAAAGTCATGTCCAATGTACCGTCTTCCCAATTCAATTTCTGTCCAAGATACTGTCTAACATACCGTCTTTCCGCGCCTTCGATTGAGGGAAAGCGGCGAAAACGAAACCAACCTTTCTCTCGCCAAAATTATAAATAACAAAGCACTTACAGTTCCCGCAAATAATAAATATTTAGTGATTTACTTAGTTTTGTGGGCTTTGCGCACGAAATGTGTGCCTTTATTTTGTTGGATGAATAGAAAACAAGAATAATTATACTTTTCGGGTTTTGACAAATCGGCACCCTCCCAAGTCATCGACACCACCACCGCGCCCCGCTCTCTTTGTCTTCCGTCATGGATCCCACTGAGGTGACATCGGAAAGCGATTCCCCTGATTCTTCTTGGACTAAACAGCCTGGTGCAGCCTTACCGGCGACACCAAAACGGTTCTTCAAGAAGCACAAGCGAGGTCGGGTTTTGAACAGCGGCCAGCGGGTGCTGGCCGCTGTTCACCCCATCTCAGCTCATCCCGCGGAAACCACAGCGAATGGACCTTTTGTAGAGATACGCGGTGCGCATACGCGGAGTATTTGATGCGCCTGGGTTCGCCTGCTACGAAGCGCTACTCGTAGACGAAAATAAAGCAAGAATACACCATCTGTCATCTGCTAGCGGACTGGAAAAAAAGTCGATCCTCTGCTACGAACCGCTGTTCGTAGACGGATATAAAACAAGAATACACCATCTGTCATCTGCTAACAGACTGAAAAACAGTCGATCGTCTGCTGCGAACCGAGCTTCGGGACGGAGTGAGATCGGACAAGGGCGAAAGCAGTGATCGTCTATTTCCGTCGAAAGCAATGCACAACCTGCGCTTTTTGTTTGCAAACCCGAGGTTGTTCCGCTGCCGAACACAAGTTTACATCTGCCGGTGGATAAAGGGAGTGCTTAGGACAAGCACATCGGAGGCTGCCGTCACTTACGCGCTATTTGGGAGTGTTGGTGGGGCGGTCTCGCCTCAATTTTGCCCGATTTTGAACTCGCGAATGGTTCCAAAATATCTCATTGGTTCATTACGGGCGAGCTGTGGCGCCACGTCCAATCAGAGGCCTAGTACTTTCTCGTTCTAACCCTGACCGAAATCAGACTCCTGGGGCGTTTCTTGTGCACGTAAAGTCACATTTTCTTGCGGAGATAACCATTATTGGCGACGTTTCTCAGCGGATCCCGTGCCCGTTTCGCGTGCTTGGCCCTCTAAATTGAGCGGGAAATATTTTCGGCTAAATTTAACGGGGAGTCACAGACAGCATGGCTTACACGACGCCATGCCACACGATGACTGGTGACACCATGCTGCCTGCGATTGCCCGCTAAATATGGCGGAGTGCCGCGCAACGTCACACAGCCACGTGATGTCGCAGCGTCAAGTGACGTCATGACGTCACGTGATGTCGTACGCTGATTTAGCGTCACGTAATTACGCAAGGTTTAGACACGGCAGTGTAACTGTGTGCGGCGGTGTGCAATGTTTCGGCTGCCGCCGTAGTTCACATGCGGGACAGAGCAAGGAATGGGGAATTTGCTTCTCGGTCACACTACTCGCGGGCCACTTTCCCTGGCATTTCTGAAGAACTGAAGAGTGCGCTTGCGCACCACCGATCTCTATTGGAGTAGGCTGGATCGAGGCTTGTTTTCCTGGAGTCGAGTGGCACTGCGGGAAAGTAGCACCACTGCCTTCCCTGTCTGCTAGCGGGACTCACACAGATACGAAATACAAAGAACCAAATGTCGCAAGGTGATTGGCTGATCGCGTCTCGGTTGCCGTGGCAATTGCCATTTTGGTCCATTCAAATCTTCGATGCTTCGAAAGGGTCGTTCTGAACAAGTCGCGCCAAGATCGATATGGAGCATTGTCGTACCGAAAGCGTTTCTCGCCGATATAAGCGTCTTTGGCGCCATCCGTGAAGTATGCTAATTAATCATGCTGATTTCTACAGATCTCTGACAACGTTTTTGTTTTTGCGCATTTTGAGGGAGGAAACTTATCTTTCAGTGTCGCCAAATACGGACACCGCATGTGTGCGGCGGTGCAAAAATGTGCGTTTCTTTCGCCGGTATGTGGTTAACAAGATCTCGGTATACAAGAAATGTCTTTATAAAGCAAAATGACAACGGGAAGTTGAATCGGCTCGCCAAGAATGAAGAGGTAAAGGTGAAGCTGCTTATTCCATGGACCAAAATGGCGACCACACGGGGAACTTGGCGCGACTTTCCCAGGATCCAGTGATTTCAAGTCGCACCACCGGCGGCCATGGCTTGAGACCAGCAGGTGCATTGAAGCCTATAGGAAAAAACGTGAAAAAGTGACTCATTTGCATTATATTTTGTCTTACTACCCCTGCGAAACCGCATACAAGTTTATTTACAAGACACTTCACACCAGCTTCAAAAAGTTCATTTTTAGGCAGTCTTCCCTTAGACGCATGTACTGCCTGGTGTCGAGCAATGTCCGCCGGTGGTGCCACACTCGGGATTCCGATCCACGATCCAACCTTCTGCACTATACTCTATTGCAACTCAAGAAGATGGGGCAAGGCAAAGGTAGGCCGGGGAAGAGGAAGCAGACAGAACGCTGGAGAAGAGAGGAAAACCTCCTCTCTTTAGCGTTCCGTCTGCTTCGTCCTCCCCTACCCGTCTTACCCTCGTCCTACGTTCTTGAGCTGCAACGGACTATTAGCCCCGAGAGCGAACACAAGCGTCGCCGCGCCCTGATTGGGTGAGGTGTACCGTGACGTCAGGCGGAGGCAAATGCTGGGGAAGGTGCTTCGTGTTACTTATGGGTGCTATTATGTGGAGGTGGGGTCCGCCGAGTGTTCAATTGGTGCGAGTGGCGTTCGACGAGTGCGAAAGGAGAGAGCGTCGGAGCGTCCGCACGCATAACCACAAAGCAAATGCTGGGGAAGGTGCTTCGTGTTACTTATCGGTGCTATTATGTGGCGGTGGGGTCCGCCGAGTGTTCAATTGGTGCGAGTGGCGTTCGACGAGTGCGAAAGGAGAGAGCGTCGGAGCGTCCGCACGCATAACCACAAAGCAAATGCTGGGGAAGGTGCTTCGTGTTACTTATCGGTGCTATTATGTGGAGGTGGGGTCCGCCGAGTGTTCAATTGGTGCGAGTGGCGTTCGACGAGTGCGAAAGGAGAGAGCGTCGGAGCGTCCGCACGCATAACCACAAAGCAAATGCTGGGGAAGGTGCTTCGTGTTACTTATCGGTGCTATTATGTGGCGGTGGGGTCCGCCGAGTGTTCAATTGGTGCAAGTGGCGTTCGACAACGGCGAAAGGAGAGAGCGTCGGAGCGTCCGCACGCATAACCACAAAGCAAATGCTGGGGAAGGTGCTTCGTGTTACTTATCGGTGCTATTATGTGGAGGTGGGGTCCGCCGAGTGTTCAATTGGTGCGAGTGGCGTTCGACGAGTGCGAAAGGAGAGAGCGTCGGAGCGTCCGCACGCATAACCACAAAGCAAATGCTGGGGAAGGTGCTTCGTGTTACTTATCGGTGCTATTATGTGGCGGTGGGGTCCGCCGAGTGTTCAATTGGTGCAAGTGGCGTTCGACAACGGCGAAAGGAGAGAGCGTCGGAGCGTCCGCACGCATAACCACAAAGCAAATGCTGGGGAAGGTGCTTCGTGTTACTTATCGGTGCTATTATGTGGAGGTGGGGTCCGCCGAGTGTTCAATTGGTGCGAGTGGCGTTCGACGAGTGCGAAAGGAGAGAGCGTCGGAGCGTCCGCACGCATAACCACAAAGCAAATGCTGGGGAAGGTGCTTCGTGTTACTTATCGGTGCTATTATGTGGCGGTGGGGTCCGCCGAGTGTTCAATTGGTGCGAGTGGCGTTCGACGAGTGCGAAAGGAGAGAGCGTCGGAGCGTCCGCACGCATAACCACAAAGCAAATGCTGGGGAAGGTGCTTCGTGTTACTTATCGGTGCTATTATGTGGAGGTGGGGTCCGCCGAGTGTTCAATTGGTGCGAGTGGCGTTCGACGAGTGCGAAAGGAGAGAGCGTCGGAGCGTCCGCACGCATAACCACAAAGCAAATGCTGGGGAAGGTGCTTCGTGTTACTTATCGGTGCTATTATGTGGCGGTGGGGTCCGCCGAGTGTTCAATTGGTGCAAGTGGCGTTCGACGACGGCGAAAGGAGAGAGCGTCGGAGCGTCCGCACGCATAACCACAAAGCAAATGCTGGGGAAGGTGCTTCGTGTTACTTATCGGTGCTATTATGTGGAGGTGGGGTCCGCCGAGTGTTCAATTGGTGCGAGTGGCGTTCGACGAGTGCGAAAGGAGAGAGCGTCGGAGCGTCCGCACGCATAACCACAAAGCAAATGCTGGGGAAGGTGCTTCGTGTTACTTATCGGTGCTATTATGTGGCGGTGGGGTCCGCCGAGTGTTCAATTGGTGCGAGTGGCGTTCGACAACGGCGAAAGGAGAGAGCGTCGGAGCGTCCGCACGCATAACCACAAAGCAAATGCTGGGGAAGGTGCTTCGTGTTACTTATCGGTGCTATTATGTGGCGGTGGGGTCCGCCGAGTGTTCAATTGGTGCGAGTGGCGTTCGACGACGTGCGAAAGGAGAGAGCGTCGGAGCGTCCGCACGCATAACCACAAAGCAAATGCTGGGGAAGGTGCTTCGTGTTACTTATCGGTGCTATTATGTGGCGGTGGGGTCCGCCGAGTGTTCAATTGGTGCGAGTGGCGTTCGACAACGTGCGAAAGGAGAGAGCGTCGGAGCGTCCGCACGCATAACCACAAAGCAAATGCTGGGGAAGGTGCTTCGTGTTACTTATCGGTGCTATTATGTGGCGGTGGGGTCCGCCGAGTGTTCAATTGGTGCGAGTGGCGTTCGACGAGTGCGAAAGGAGAGAGCGTCGGAGCGTCCGCACGCATAACCACAAAGCAAATGCTGGGGAAGGTGCTTCGTGTTACTTATCGGTGCTATTATGTGGCGGTGGGGTCCGCCGAGTGTTCAATTGGTGCGAGTGGCGTTCGACAACGTGCGAAAGGAGAGAGCGTCGGAGCGTCCGCACGCATAACTACAAAGCAAATGCTGGGAAGGTGCTTCGTGTTACTTATCGGTGCTATTATGTGGCGGTGGGGTCCGCCGAGTGTTCAATTGGTGCGAGTGGCGTTCGACAACGTGCGAAAGGAGAGAGCGTCGGAGCGTCCGCACGCATAACCACAAAGCAAATGCTGGGGAAGGTGCTTCGTGTTACTTATCGGTGCTATTATGTGGAGGTGGGGTCCGCCGAGTGTTCAATTGGTGCGAGTGGCGTTCGACGAGTGCGAAAGGAGAGAGCGTCGGAGCGTCCGCACGCATAACCACAAAGCAAATGCTGGGGAAGGTGCTTCGTGTTACTTATCGGTGCTATTATGTGGCGGTGGGGTCCGCCGAGTGTTCAATTGGTGCGAGTGGCGTTCGACAACGTGCGAAGGAGAGAGCGTCGGAGCGTCCGCACGCATAACCACAAAGCAAATGCTGGGGAAGGTGCTTCGTGTTACTTATCGGTGCTATTATGTGGAGGTGGGGTCCGCCGAGTGTTCAATTGGTGCGAGTGGCGTTCGACGACGTGCGAAAGGAGAGAGCGTCGGAGCGTCCGCACGCATAACCACAAAGCAAATGCTGGGGAAGGTGCTTCGTGTTACTTATCGGTGCTATTATGTGGCGGTGGGGTCCGCCGAGTGTTCAATTGGTGCAAGTGGCGTTCGACAACGGCGAAAGGAGAGAGCGTCGGAGCGTCCGCACGCATAACCACAAAGCAAATGCTGGGGAAGGTGCTTCGTGTTACTTATCGGTGCTATTATGTGGCGGTGGGGTCCGCCGAGTGTTCAATTGGTGCAAGTGGCGTTCGACAACGGCGAAAGGAGAGAGCGTCGGAGCGTCCGCACGCATAACCACAAAGCAAATGCTGGGGAAGGTGCTTCGTGTTACTTATCGGTGCTATTATGTGGCGGTGGGGTCCGCCGAGTGTTCAATTGGTGCAAGTGGCGTTCGACGAGCGGCGAAAGGAGAGAGCGTCGGAGCGTCCGCACGCATAACCACAAAGCAAATGCTGGGGAAGGTGCTTCGTGTTACTTATCGGTGCTATTATGTGGCGGTGGGGTCCGCCGAGTGTTCAATTGGTGCGAGTGGCGTTCGACAACGGCGAAAGGAGAGAGCGTCGGAGCGTCCGCACGCATAACCACAAAGCAAATGCTGGGGAAGGTGCTTCGTGTTACTTATCGGTGCTATTATGTGGCGGTGGGGTCCGCCGAGTGTTCAATTGGTGCGAGTGGCGTTCGACGAGTGCGAAAGGAGAGAGCGTCGAGAGCTGTCCGCACGCATAACCACAAAGCTAAATGCTGTGCTACGGGAAAGCGTCGCTTCGATAGTTTACTTATCGGTGCTGATCTGATGTCGGCGGATGGGCACCCAAAGCGCGAGAGATGCAAGATGGCGGATTTTTTGGAACTAGATACTCTCGAACGCAGGCGCATCAAATACTCCGCGCATGCGCGCCGCGTACTTCTACAAAAGGTCCATTGTTTTGTTGTCCAGGATGGGTGGTGGGCGCCGGGTCACAAAACGCTAAACCGTTTTTGTGTCAAAACACGGAATCGTATGCCCCGCTTGGGGTGTAGGCCCGTTGTTATGCGCGCATTCGTCATAGAGCGCAACTGGTGATAGACCCGTTCGTCACAGCGGAACATTCGCCATAGGGGAATTCGGCACTAGGAAAGTTAGTCACTGTGCGAACCGGATATTCCAATTTACCCAACTTGGCTTGGCTTTTGCATGAAGTAAAGATTAGTACGTTATGTTTCATTTTACTAAGAGAGTGAACATCCAAACAAGTAATCATTGTACTTAGAGAACAGCAAGTTTATTGAACGAAATAAAATATAATAAAAAGCGATATTCCGAGCTGCCGCTCTCAAGGTTTCCAGATGATTGCGACCATCGTAGCGGCTTACAATGATCTGAAGACGCCGGTTGCAGTCGGCATGCTTTTTCGACGCCCTCGGAGCTGTCGCGCGGCCCTCTGCGGCAGGCTAGCCTCAATCTCTGGGTAGGGCTGCTGTCTCAAGAGAGCAGCCCAGAATACCCAGAGATTGGGAGGCCTGGACGCATTGGCTCAGCGGGGACGGTGGCGACATCTTCGAGTGGTGTCGGTTATGCACGACCGGGGCTGCAACCGGCGTCTTCAGATCATTGGGGGCCGCTACGATGGTCGCAGAATCATCTGGAAACCTTTGAGAGCGGCAGCTCGGAATATCGCTTTTTATTATATTTTATTTCGTTCAATAAATCCTGCTGTTCTCTAAGTACAATGATTACTTGTTTGGATGTTCTCTCTTCAGTAAAAAATGAAACATAACGTACTAATCTTTACTTCATGCAAAAGCCAAGCCAAGTTGGGCAAATTAGGTCTATCCGGCTCGCGACAGTGACTAACTTTCCTAGTGCCGACTTCCCCTATGGCGTATCGTTCCGCTGTGACGAACGGGCCTATCACCAGTTCGCCTATGACGAATGCGCGCATAACAAACGGGCCTACACCCGCTAGGGCGTGATGCATTCGCGGTTTTGATCACCAAAACGGGTTTAGCGTTTTGTGACTCGGCGCCCACAACCCATCCCCGGACAACAAAACAATGGACCTTTGTAGAAGCACGCGGCGCGACATGCGCCGGAGTATTCTGATGCGCCTGCGTTCGAGAGTATCTAGTTCCAAAAAATCCGCCATCTTGCATTTCTCGCCTTTGGGTGCCTCGGAAGGAAGAGAAAATAAAACCATCGAGAGTCGAGACTCACGTCTTGATGTTGCGAACAAGGTGTACACAAGTCATCGTACTGACGACGCCGTTCTAGATTACGACGTGCACCGCAATCGTGCCGGTGAACTGTGCAGCCTTCGGCTGTCGGAACGATTATCGCCCGGGTTGTGGAACTAGCTTTTTCGCTTTCTCTGTAACACGAAGCACCTTCCCCAGCATTTGCTTTGTGGTTATGCGTGCGGACGCTCCGACGCTCTCTCCTTTCGCACTCGTCGAACGCCACTCGCACCAATTGAACACTCGGCGGACCCCACCTCCACATAATAGCACCGATAAGTAACACGAAGCACCTTCCCCAGCATTTGCTTTGTGGTTATGCGTGCGGACGCTCCGACGCTCTCTCCTTTCGCACTCGTCGAACGCCACTCGCACCAATTGAACACTCGGCGGACCCCACCGCCACATAATAGCACCGATAAGTAACACGAAGCACCTTCCCCAGCATTTGCTTTGTGGTTATGCGTGCGGACGCTCCGACGCTCTCTCCTTTCGCACTCGTCGAACGCCACTCGCACCAATTGAACACTCGGCGGACCCCACCTCCACATAATAGCACCGATAAGTAACACGAAGCACCTTCCCCAGCATTTGCTTTGTGGTTATGCGTGCGGACGCTCCGACGCTCTCTCCTTTCGCACTCGTCGAGCGCCACTCGCACCAGTTGAACACTCGGCGGACCCCACCGCCACATAATAGCACCGATAAGTAACACGAAGCACCTTCCCCAGCATTTGCTTTGTGGTTATGCGTGCGGACGCTCCGACGCTCTCTCCTTTCGCACTCGTCGAACGCCACTCGCACCAATTGAACACTCGGCGGACCCCACCTCCACATAATAGCACCGATAAGTAACACGAAGCACCTTCCCCAGCATTTGCTTTGTGGTTATGCGTGCGGACGCTCCGACGCTCTCTCCTTTCGCACTCGTCGAACGCCACTCGCACCAATTGAACACTCGGCGGACCCCACCTCCACATAATAGCACCGATAAGTAACACGAAGCACCTTCCCCAGCATTTGCTTTGTGGTTATGCGTGCGGACGCTCCGACGCTCTCTCCTTTCGCACTCGTCGAACGCCACTCGCACCAATTGAACACTCGGCGGACCCCACCGCCACATAATAGCACCGATAAGTAACACGAAGCACCTTCCCCAGCATTTGCTTTGTGGTTATGCGTGCGGACGCTCCGACGCTCTCTCCTTTCGCACTCGTCGAACGCCACTCGCACCAATTGAACACTCGGCGGACCCCACCTCCACATAATAGCACCGATAAGTAACACGAAGCACCTTCCCCAGCATTTGCTTTGTGGTTATGCGTGCGGACGCTCCGACGCTCTCTCCTTTCGCACTCGTCGAGCGCCACTCGCACCAATTGAACACTCGGCGGACCCCACCGCCACATAATAGCACCGATAAGTAACACGAAGCACCTTCCCCAGCATTTGCTTTGTGGTTATGCGTGCGGACGCTCCGACGCTCTCTCCTTTCGCACTCGTCGAACGCCACTCGCACCAATTGAACACTCGGCGGACCCCACCTCCACATAATAGCACCGATAAGTAACACGAAGCACCTTCCCCAGCATTTGCTTTGTGGTTATGCGTGCGGACGCTCCGACGCTCTCTCCTTTCGCACTCGTCGAACGCCACTCGCACCAATTGAACACTCGGCGGACCCCACCGCCACATAATAGCACCGATAAGTAACACGAAGCACCTTCCCCAGCATTTGCTTTGTGGTTATGCGTGCGGACGCTCCGACGCTCTCTCCTTTCGCACTCGTCGAACGCCACTCGCACCAATTGAACACTCGGCGGACCCCACCTCCACATAATAGCACCGATAAGTAACACGAAGCACCTTCCCCAGCATTTGCTTTGTGGTTATGCGTGCGGACGCTCCGACGCTCTCTCCTTTCGCACTCGTCGAACGCCACTCGCACCAATTGAACACTCGGCGGACCCCACCTCCACATAATAGCACCGATAAGTAACACGAAGCACCTTCCCCAGCATTTGCTTTGTGGTTATGCGTGCGGACGCTCCGACGCTCTCTCCTTTCGCACTCGTCGAACGCCACTCGCACCAATTGAACACTCGGCGGACCCCACCTCCACATAATAGCACCGATAAGTAACACGAAGCACCTTCCCCAGCATTTGCTTTGTGGTTATGCGTGCGGACGCTCCGACGCTCTCTCCTTTCGCACTCGTCGAACGCCACTCGCACCAATTGAACACTCGGCGGACCCCACCGCCACATAATAGCACCGATAAGTAACACGAAGCACCTTCCCCAGCATTTGCTTTGTGGTTATGCGTGCGGACGCTCCGACGCTCTCTCCTTTCGCACTCGTCGAACGCCACTCGCACCAATTGAACACTCGGCGGACCCCACCTCCACATAATAGCACCGATAAGTAACACGAAGCACCTTCCCCAGCATTTGCTTTGTGGTTATGCGTGCGGACGCTCCGACGCTCTCTCCTTTCGCACTCGTCGAACGCCACTCGCACCAATTGAACACTCGGCGGACCCCACCGCCACATAATAGCACCGATAAGTAACACGAAGCACCTTCCCCAGCATTTGCTTTGTGGTTATGCGTGCGGACGCTCCGACGCTCTCTCCTTTCGCACTCGTCGAACGCCACTCGCACCAATTGAACACTCGGCGGACCCCACCTCCACATAATAGCACCGATAAGTAACACGAAGCACCTTCCCCAGCATTTGCTTTGTGGTTATGCGTGCGGACGCTCCGACGCTCTCTCCTTTCGCACTCGTCGAACGCCACTCGCACCAATTGAACACTCGGCGGACCCCACCTCCACATAATAGCACCGATAAGTAACACGAAGCACCTTCCCCAGCATTTGCCTCCGCCTGACGTCACGGTACACCTCACCCAATCAGGGCGCGGCGACGCTTGTGTTCGCTCTCGGGGCTAATAGTCCGTTGCAGCTCAAGAACGTAGGACGAGGGTAAGACGGGTAGGGGAGGACGAAGCAGACGGAACGCTAAAGAGAGGAGGTTTTCCCTCTCTTCTCCAGCGTTCTGTCTGCTTCCTCTTCCCGGCCTACCTTTGCCTTGCCCCATCTTCTTGAGTTGCAATAGAGTATAGTGCAGAAGGTTGGATCGTGGATCGGAATCCCGAGTGTGGCACCACCGGCGGACATTGCTCGACACCAGGCAGTACATGCGTCTAAGGGAAGACTGCCTAAAAATGAACTTTTTGAAGCTGGTGTGAAGTGTCTTGTAAATAAACTTGTATGCGGTTTCGCAGGGGTAGTAAGACAAAATATAATGCAAATGAGTCACTTTTTCACGTTTTTTCCTATAGGCTTCAATGCACCTGCTGGTCTCAAGCCATGGCCGCCGGTGGTGCGACTTGAAATCACTGGATCCTGGGAAAGTCGCGCCAAGTTCCCCGTGTGGTCGCCATTTTGGTCCATGGAATAAGCAGCTTCACCTTTACCTCTTCATTCTTGGCGAGCCGATTCAACTTCCCGTTGTCATTTTGCTTTATAAAGACATTTCTTGTATACCGAGATCTTGTTAACCACATACCGGCGAAAGAAACGCACATTTTTGCACCGCCGCACACATGCGGTGTCCGTATTTGGCGACACTGAAAGATAAGTTTCCTCCCTCAAAATGCGCAAAAACAAAAACGTTGTCAGAGATCTGTAGAAATCAGCATGATTAATTAGCATACTTCACGGATGGCGCCAAAGACGCTTATATCGGCGAGAAACGCTTTCGGTACGACAATGCTCCATATCGATCTTGGCGCGACTTGTTCAGAACGACCCTTTCGAAGCATCGAAGATTTGAATGGACCAAAATGGCAATTGCCACGGCAACCGAGACGCGATCAGCCAATCACCTTGCGACATTTGGTTCTTTGTATTTCGTATCTGTGTGAGTCCCGCTAGCAGACAGGGAAGGCAGTGGTGCTACTTTCCCGCAGTGCCACTCGACTCCAGGAAAACAAGCCTCGATCCAGCCTACTCCAATAGAGATCGGTGGTGCGCAAGCGCACTCTTCAGTTCTTCAGAAATGCCAGGGAAAGTGGCCCGCGAGTAGTGTGACCGAGAAGCAAATTCCCCATTCCTTGCTCTGTCCCGCATGTGAACTACGGCGGCAGCCGAAACATTGCACACCGCCGCACACAGTTACACTGCCGTGTCTAAACCTTGCGTAATTACGTGACGCTAAATCAGCGTACGACATCACGTGACGTCATGACGTCACTTGACGCTGCGACATCACGTGGCTGTGTGACGTTGCGCGGCACTCCGCCATATTTAGCGGGCAATCGCAGGCAGCATGGTGTCACCAGTCATCGTGTGGCATGGCGTCGTGTAAGCCATGCTGTCTGTGACTCCCCGTTAAATTTAGCCGAAAATATTTCCCGCTCAATTTAGAGGGCCAAGCACGCGAAACGGGCACGGGATCCGCTGAGAAACGTCGCCAATAATGGTTATCTCCGCAAGAAAATGTGACTTTACGTGCACAAGAAACGCCCCAGGAGTCTGATTTTGGTCAGGGTTAGAACGAGAAAGTACTAGGCCTCTGATTGGACGTGGCGCCACAGCTCGCCCGTAATGAACCAATGAGATATTTTGGAACCATTCGCGAGTTCAAAATCGGGCAAAATTGAGGCGAGACCGCCCCACCAACACTCCCAAATAGCGCGTAAGTGACGGCAGCCTCCGATGTGCTTGTCCTAAGCACTCCCTTTATCCACCGGCAGATGTAAACTTGTGTTCGGCAGCGGAACAACCTCGGGTTTGCAAACAAAAAGCGCAGGTTGTGCATTGCTTTCGACGGAAATAGACGATCACTGCTTTCGCCCTTGTCCGATCTCACTCCGTCCCGAAGCTCGGTTCGCAGCAGACGATCGACTGTTTTTCAGTCTGTTAGCAGATGACAGATGGTGTATTCTT